>SSNR01000054.1:1776018-1799444 GCA_006937965.1 Callopanchax toddi | reverse complement strand
AAAAAACACAGAAAAGAACAAAAATAACCACAAAACAAAACAGAACAAAAAACAAAACAAAAATCACAAAAAAACAATAAAACACAAAAAGAACAAACAAAACAAAACACAAAAAAACAAAAAACAATAAAACACAAAAAGAACAAACAAAACGAAAAAGAACAAAAAACAAAAAACGAACTCAAAAACACAGAAAAGAACAAAAAACACAAAAAAGAACAAAAAACACAAAAAGCACAAAAATAACCACAAAACAAAACACACAAAAATAACCACAAAACAAAAAACTAATCAATAAAACACAAAAAGAACAAACAAAACCAAAAAACACAATAAAGAACAAAAAATACAAAACAAACTAAAAAACACAAAAAAGAACAAAAACACAAAAAATTAAAGAAAAAAACAAAAAAGAACAAAAACCCAAAAAAGAACAAAAAACTAAAAAACAAAGCAAAAAAAAACCCAAAAAAGAACAAAAAGCACAAAAATAACCACAAAACAAAACACACAAAAATAACCACAAAACAAAAAAGAACAAAAAACAAAACAAAAATCACAAAATAATACAATAAAACACAAAAAGAACAAACAAAACAAAAAAAAAACACAAAAAGAACAAAAAACACAAAACAAACTAAAAAACACAGAAAAGAACAAAAAACACAAAAAAGAACAAAAAGCACAAAAATAACCACAAAACAAAACACACAAAATAACCACAAAACAGAACAAAGAACAAAAATCACAAAAAAACAAGAAAACACAAAAAGAACAAACAAACAATACAAAAAAATACAAAAAAGAACAAAAAACACAAAACGAACTAAAAAACACAGAAAAGAACAAAACACACAAAAAAGAACAAAAAACACAAAGAACTAAAAAACAAAACACAATAAAACAAAACAAAAAACACAAAAAAGAACAAAAAGCACAAAATAACCACAAAACAAAAAAGAACAAAAAACAAAACAAAAATCACAAAAAACAATAAAACACAAAAAGAACAAACAAAACGAAAAAGAACAAAAAACACAAAACGAACTAAAAAACACAGAAAAGAACAAAAAACACAGAAAAGAACAAAAAACACAAAAAAGAACAAAAAACACCAAAAAAACTAAAAAACAAAACAAAAAACCAAAACAAAAAACACAAAAAGCACAAAAATAACCACAAAACAAAACACACAAAATAACCACAAAACAAAAAACTAATCAATAAAACACAAAAAGAACAAACAAAACCAAAAAACACAAAAAGAACAAAAAAAAACAAAAAAGAACTAAAAACACAAAAAGAACTAAAAACAAAACAAAAAACACAAAAAAGAACAAAAAAAAACACAAAAATAACTAAAAATAAAATAAAAAACAACAAAAAACACAAAAAAGAACAAAAAACAAAAACAAAAAATAAACCGATCAATGCAGCCTCAACAGGACATCAGCCAGTGTCCTACTTGTGCCGGTCCCAAGCCCGGGTAAATGCAGAGGGTAGGGATCAAATATGAAAATAAATCTATGGATAGAGGAACTGATATGATGATGGTGTAGTTTTTGATGGATTTAAAGGATTGGGGGGGTGTGATGACCAAAAAATTCTNACAGCTCCGGAGGATTTCATCAGGAGAGCAGTTTTTGAATCTAGCGTCCAAAGGCTCCTCCTCAAAACATCTCGACACGCGCGTCCGGTCGCGTGTGCGCGCGTGCACGCGGCGCATATACTTCGGACATGAACTGTACAGCTCAATGTGTAGGGTTTAATCACTCACAGTTCACAATCTTATTCCAACAACACTACGAGGGTCTGATGAGCCCTCTCTGTCCCTGCTGCTTCTGATATTAGCTCTGTTAGCAGAGAGCTGCTGCTGGACTCTGAAGCTGAACTTGACTCGGCCCTGGATGAACTTTCTGACCAAAATAAACGCATAATCCTGTCAAGCCTTGCCATTCTGTGAGGTGAAAGGTTTAAAAATAAAAATAAATCCATCTTTAGCTGGAGAATGGGTAGGTTTTTAGTAGAAATGAGCCGTGAGTCCTCAGTGAACGGCTGAGATGGCAGAGAAACACACGGAGCGTCCTGTACGACAGCGCCCCCTACTGGTACAGGTTTGGTCGATGCGCGTGCATGTTGAGAGAATGCAGACATTTGAATTTCATTGGCTGAAAAATGTCGGCGGCAAGAAATAATGGAAAGGGGTCTCTAGGAGGAAGGAGGGTCTTCATCAGAATGACAGATGTTGTGGAACTCAACCCATAGATCATAGTTTAGACCTGAAATATCATTTAAAACATTTAGAAAACTTTGATACAGAGAAAAATGCTCCAGAGTGCCGCTTTAAGAGGCATATGATTCCCAGCACCGGTAAAAGAAAAACGAGTTAGTCACTCCAAAACACAACAAACCAAATAATTCCAGTATGCAAAAGTTAAAGCGGCACTCCGGAGGATTTCATCAAGAGAGCAGTTTTTGAATCTAGCGTCCAAAGGCTCCTCCTCAAAACATCTCGGAACGCGCGTCCGGTCGCGTGTGCGCGCGTGCACGCGGCGCATATACTTCGGACATGAACTGTACTGCTCAATGTGTAGGGTTTAATCACTCACAGTTCACAATCTTATTCCAACAACACTACGAGGGTCTGATGAGCCCTCTCTGTCCCTGCTGCTTCTGATGTTAGCTCTGTTAGCACCGAGCTGCTGCTGGACTCTGAAGCTGAACTTGACTCGGCCCTGGATGAACTTTCTGACCAAAATAAACGCATAATCCTGTCAAGCCTTGTCATTCTGTGAGGTGAAAGGTTTAAAAATTAAAATAAATCCATCTTTAGCTGGAGAATGGGTAGGTTTTTAGTAGAAATGAGCCGTGAGTCCTCAGTGAACGGCTGAGACGGCAGAGAAACACACGGAGCGTCCTGTACGACAGCGCCCCCTACTGGTACAGGTTTGGTCGATGCGCGTGCATGTTGAGAGAATGCAGACATTTGAATTTCATTGGCTGAACAATGTCGGCGGCAAGAAATAATGGAAAGGGGTCTCTAGGAGGAAGGAGGGTCTTCATCAGAATGACAGATGTTGTGGAACTCAACCCATAGATCATAGTTTAGACCTGAAATATCATTTAAAACATTTAGAAAACTTTGATACAGAGAAAAATGCTCCAGAGTGCCGCTTTAACTGCGCGCTTACAGATAGAACTTATGCACTTTAAACTACAAATCATTATTTCCTAAATAATCCATATATATTAACATAATTGTGCTACATAATATGAAGAAAAGAAAAAAAGGTAAGGTGCATGAGTGTTACTAACATTCAATGCTGTGTGGCCATGGATGTGGCCATCACAAAGACGTAAGTCTCTTTGGATAAAAGCTTCAACTGAATGAATAAACATAAACACACCCTGTATGGATTGATTGAAGATTAATGCAGCCCTAATAGGGAACAAGCCAGTGTCCTATTTGGGCTGGTCCCAAGCCCCGGTAAATGCAGAGAGTGTCACTGCCCGATATGTAACGGAAACCCCATCGGTTCTGTGCATGTGCGAAATGAGTCTACATCCGCTGAAGCTTTTTACGGTAATTATGGGTCAGAGTATCTGTTAAAATGTTAACAGTAATAAGTACTAGATAGTACTCTTTTTCGAAAATCAAAATATGGTCACCCTACCATAGGCGCCAGATTGTTTACGGTGACTCCAGCCTCTGACAGTCTGCCCCAGGGCAGCTGAGGCTAAAAGTGAAGCGAACTGCCATCAGTGTGTGAATGTGTGTGTGAATGGGTGAATGTGTTTAATGTAGTGTGAAGCGCATTGGGAGTTCTAGGACTTACAAAGCGCTATACAAGTACACGCCATTTACCATTTACTTGCCCCCCTAGGTAGGGCTGGCTAAATCCGGCCTTGTCCTACCCTATGGAAAAACGAACAACTTTTAGGTTCAAATCTAAATAACGTGACTTGTTTTGAATTGTAAGAATAAAAAACAAAATGTAACCTGACCTCCAACACACAGACTTCCGGCACGAAGGATATGGTACTTCTGCCACAGAGGACTTCCGGTACGGAGGTGGCTGTTGCCATCTTGTCTGAAGCAGGGTACTCTTACCCTAAACCAGGGGTGTCCAAACGTTTCAACATGGGGGCCAAAATCACCAAGTGTCAAGTCCTCGAGGGCCACAAAAGTTAGAATATTTCTTAAAAGAAACAAGCAAAAAATATTTTGTTCTGCTCAAAAATTCATTATAAATGCAACATTTTAATGAACAGCCTTTGTCAATACGACACGGGGATCTCGTATGTTTGACTCAATAATAAAACGCATCAGATTCACTGGATCTGATTGGTCGACTGTTTTTAGGTTTCTAGAAACTACATTTAGTTCCATCCTCAGCAACAAGACCAGGATCTGGGACTTTCTTCAGTCCTGTTGCTGGATTTAGTCAGGCTTTATGAACAGAGCTCACAAGTCTGCGTTTTGGTAAAAGTCAGTGAGGATCTGTGGTTCTTTTTACCAGGAAATAAAGTCGGAAATCTCAATATCTCTTGAATTATCTTTTTTTTTTTTAAATGAATATTTTGATTGAATGGAAAATTTTGCATTTAAATTTTTTTTAATTTACTTGGATTTTTTTGTTTGTTGGGTCTCATAATAATAATACATTTTATTTAAGGCGCCTTTCTAAAAACTCAAGGTCACCGTACATTAAAAACAAGAAATTTCAAAGCATTAAAACAAACACATAAAAACATCAATACAGAATAAAAACATCAATCAAAAACTAAAAGCTAAGAGTGATCACAATGAATGGGCAGTTTTAAACAGGTGAGTTTTGAGCTTAGTTCAGCTCATGTTAGTAAAAATCTAAAAAAATTCATAAAGTGTCTCTCTGCATCAAAATCCTGCAGGAAAACTAATATAATTTTTAAAATGCAGCTGAGGGCGACACAAAATCACTTTGAGGGCCGCATTTGGCCCCCGGGCCGCACTTTGGACACGCCTGCCCTAAACTCTCACCAGTTTCTGCTTAAGAAACTGGTGTGTATATATATATATATATATATATATATATATATATATATATATATATATATACACATACAGTATGTGTATATATGTGATAGATAGATAGATAGATAGATAGATAGATAGATAGATAGATAGATAGATAGATAGATAGATAGATAGATAGATAGATAGATAGATAGATAGATAGATAGATAGATGTGTAACAGTGCAAGGACACGACGCAGCGGCTCCAAGGAGACCTACTTCCGTAAACACGTATTCAAACGTTGTTTGCAAACCTCACAGATGATGAAAAATAACACAAAGTCAGGAGCTGCACAGAGATTATCTTGGAAAAATCGTTACCAGGTTTAACCTGGCAGACAGTATTTGTACTTACGAATGTAGGCGTCTTTGGGGCCGCTGTGTCATGTCCTTGCGCCGTTCAGTGGAGGCTTACAGCTGTTCTTTGTCATGAAGTAGTCCAGAGTCTATAGTAGTACCTGTAATTCCTTCGTGTTACATTTTATTTTCACTTGCAGTCAATATGTTTACTGAGGTCACTAGGCAGATTTAGTATCACTACTGAGTGAGTTTTAAGGACTTTTTTTCTCACAATGCTAGTAGTTACCATTCACTTACAGTGTTTTACACTAAGCTAAAGCTAAAGGAGTACTGCTAGATCAGGATAACAGCTGGGCGAGTTACTAATTGTTTTAGTTAATAGCTAATAGTTAATAGTTAGCTATGAGGAATATGGCAATAGACAAAAAAATCACTTTCTGGTGGAGTATCCCAAATGTCAAAAAAGGATCAACTATTAAGTTGCAACATAGAGAAGAAAGTCAAAACTTTATTTCTAGAAAAATGAAAAAAATATTTTGCCAGAAAAAAGGTTGAAAGTAGGCTATTTATAGAGGAAACTAGTCCATTTAACCTGAATATATTTGTTCTGTTTTATTTAATGTTGCTTTCAAGTAAAACTCATTCTTGGGTATCTTTCATTAATCAGGTGATTAATCAATACAGGGATGGAGCAGCAGAATGGAGATGAGATTTCATAAAACTTGTGTTTGAAAATGGAGGGCTTGTTGACATGATGAAATAAAAAGCAACTGGTCAGAAAAACTGACCTGAATTCAATCAAAACCACTTATAGTTTATTTCAGAAGAAGTAAAAACACTGTTTGGATTCAAATTATGTGTTAATAAAGCAAAACAACAACTTTTTTAGGTGTATAAAAATGACAACACGTCCAAAAAGAAAATCTGTGATTAATTTCTACCATCTGCAATAGAAAGTGTCCTAACTGGATGCACGTGGTTTGGAAACATCCCACATTACTGGTGATTGGTTCTCCTCGTCCTCAGCTACAGGATATCTTCACCACCTGCTGCAGGAGGACAGCATTACGAAGGACTCATGGACCTCTGGAACAGAAGTGTTTTTTATGTATGTTTTTAAAATGTTTTTGCTTGTTTAAACTTTAGTTTGATGGTATAAGAGAAAGAGCTGGGGGTGGAAATGCTTTTGATAGTATTTTATGAAAACCAGGTGTTTATTTACCATAATTTGATTTATGACATATTTATTTTGTGTACACAAGTTACAGACACTCCATCATTGGCACCTGAGGACTGTAGCCTGAATCGACTTCTAGTTTAATCATGTAGTGTATGGAGGACCGATCATAGTAGTGAAGCTGTTGTGATGATGGGCGACAGAACCTTGTGACCAGTGGAGGTTCAACATTAGAGGGGGGTCAGGCTGTTGTTAGAGATGATAACACTACAAACATTGTCTTTAATTATTTCAAATTTTAGTGTACAATCACAGCAATATAATAACAGCAATCCAGTTACAGTTGCTTTGGACACAATAAGTTTCAAAATAAAACTATACTTTGATCTCTAGGTAATCCATTTCAGTGACAACATGAAACTGTATTTGTCT
Organism: Callopanchax toddi; assembly: GCA_006937965.1. NCBI lineage: Eukaryota > Metazoa > Chordata > Actinopteri > Cyprinodontiformes > Nothobranchiidae > Callopanchax > Callopanchax toddi. The sequence goes on along the minus strand of SSNR01000054.1, from coordinate 1,792,479 downwards.
CTAATGCCTGAGACTTAGCAGGGGGGTCATTGGGGGCCAAGCTTGCTGTTGGGGGGCGTGTTTTCACAGTTTGGCCACAAGAGGGTGCTACACACAAAGTTGGTGTCTACTGAAATATGAACGAGACTCCATAGGAATGTATTGTGTTATTATTACATACTTATGAAAAGGGTCGAATCAGATATGAAGTGATCAAACAAAATCCAAATATTCATAAACCATGAGGATGAATTTTGTTTGTGATTGGACCTGAAGATCAGGTTATTTGATGTCCAGTGAACTTCCCTCATTAGTAAATGAAAGATGACAACTGACTTTATATTAAAAAATCAGCTTTATTACTAAACTAAGCAATCAACAAACACATAACATATAAATGTAAGGCTGTAAATGTCAAGGTCGCCTTATGTATTCAAAAAATGCACTAAATCGCATGTACTGAAGAATTATGAAAATGTAAATTAAGTTGATGTCTGTGGATACTTTTTGAAAACTAGAACAGGACTGTGATGGAGATTAATTTGCTATATAGAAATTGTAATATGAATGAATTATTGTGATTTTTGTTTGGTAAATAGGGGCTGATGATATGTTTTCTTTCTGCCCCTTTTCATTCGACTTTGTATGCTTTTTTTTTTTTGGTTTATGTAGATGTCTGTTTATCATGGACTTGGTTCCACTAAGCATAAACACTCCCAATAACTCCAGGAAACGGCAAGTCGATTCCAAAAAGTTTACTGGGAATCTTGTAAAACTGTAACAACAATACAGAAAGATACTTAGCAACAACATCTGCAAACATAGATAGAAGATAGCTTAGCATATTCTTACTTAACTAGTTTCTATTATCTCTAAGTAAACTTACAAACCAAAATGAGCATTAACTCAATGTTACATGCTGAAAAGTGCTTACAGACGTTGCTTGAGCACAAAGGGAGAAAGAAAAGCGATGTTTTAAGAGCTGGTAACTGGTAAAGTGAGAGATGTTAACAGCGTAACTACTTCCGGTTTAGCGATCTAACTTCCGGTTTAGCGTCATGCACTGACAGGACGTTCCTATGATTACAGAGCAAACAATAAAAACGAAACTATAGGAATAATGTAACAAAAACACACCTTTAAGCGGCATAACACTGTTACTTTTATAATTTTTTTTATGAAATAAAAAATATTTTTTTGTTATTTATTTTCAAAATAAAAACAGAAAATGAACTACAGGAGTTTGCAGCCAAAACCGATTTATTTCATAACCATGTCTCTGATGCTTAGAACAAATCAAATCGGTTGAAAATTGAGCAAGTTATTTAAATTACATGCGCCATTGGCAACAGTGTTTTTTTTTTTTTCATAACAGTGTTATGAAAGAGGGCTGCCGCGTAGCTACGTCAGCGCGTGCGTGCGTAGGGGAAAATCCCTGGCTTTGATCTCGCGCATGCACATTAACTAAGGGGCGTGGCCTAAAATAAAATCGTCTAATATCAGACTCTCACAGACTCACACACACCCATAAAGATAGAATACAGGTAGGTAGTAACACGCACATTTTCCTGTAAAAATGACAACTAATACAACAGGATCCATCGATCCACATAGTTCTCACCAGGTGGGACAACCAGAAAACCAGGTAATGGAAACCAGCAGTTTATATGAAGAAATTCACAGGCTGAAGAATTTGTTGAAAGTTGAAAGGCAACAGAGACAAATAATGAAGGCGGATCAGGATTCTCTCAAAGAGTCATACCAAGATCTCACCTTAAAGTACAGGGAATCTATGCTTTCCGCTCAAACCTTTGAACAGGCATGGAATAAAGAAAAACAGTGTTATTGGGAAGCCCACATAAAAAGTGGGGATGTTTTAAAATATGTTAAATCCGACTATGATTCTCTCCAGGTCTCATATCAGGAACTGAACACAAAATATGAAGCCTCAAAACAACAAGCAGAGCACTTTGAGCAAGAGCTAAAAACAGAGAAAAACGCTCATGTGGAGACAAAAGCTAAATATCAAATTATTATTAGAGACCTGAAGGCCGATAAAGACGCCCTCTGTGTCCAGAAGATGAAGGATATTTCAGCACTTTGGAATGACCTGCAGAAGAGTCGTGCTTCACACCAGGACCTCCAGAAAAGGTACGAAAATGACCTTCAATACACCAAAGAACAGGCAGAACATGAGTGCGAGTTATATAAAGAGAAATATTCTCATGTGGCTGCAGACGTGAAATATAAAGAACAGATTAGCTCACTGACCACCAAATGTGGGAACATTGTGGAACAGTTAGAACACTGTAAACAGGAGCTAGCTGAAGAGAAACAGGCTCATATGAACACAGTGGAGAAATATGAAAATCAAATCACCGGCCTGATAGAAAAAGGTCAACAACAGGTCAACTGTCATGATCAGGAGTTAAATAAAGTGAAAGGCGATTTTCTGGATATAAAAATTAAATTAGAGGATCGTATCAACTGCCTGATAACAGAAAAAGAGGAACTCCGTGACCGGAAGGAAGATTTTTCTGCCATTGAACATGAATTAAAAGAATCGAAAGCCTGTTTTCAGAAAGCCCAGGAGGAGCTTCAAGGACTCCAGAGAAAGTATGAAACTGATCTATCAAACAGTCAGCAGCAGGTAGCACTTTATGAGCTACAGCTAAATGAAGAAAAAAACAATCACAAGGAAACAAAAAAGAGACACCAAGATGTTATTAAAGGCCTGATGGATGAAAGGGAGGCACTCTGCTTCCAGATGATGAAGGATGTTCTCACTGCACAAGAAGATTTTGAGAAATCTAAAGTCTGTGTTAAAGCAGAGCTGGAGGAGTGTCGTAAGTCATACGAGACGCTCGAGGAAGAGAATAAAGATCTTATTTCAGATCTTGAAGAATATGAAAATGAGTTAGAAGAAGAGGAAGAGGCTCATTACGAGACAAAAGCCAAATTTAGAAGAGCTCAAGTCAATCTGAGCAAAACTATTGAGCGAAATCTCAAGATGGCGAGTGATAATGATGCTCTTCGGAAAGAACTGATCAAGAGTCGTGCTTCACACCGAAACCTGCAGAAAAGGTATGAAAATGACCTTCAGTACACCAAAGAACAGGCAGAACATTATGAGTGGGAGTTATATAAAGAGAAATATTCTCATGTGGCTGCAGAAGTGAAATATAAAGAACAGATTAGCTCACTGACCACCAAAAGTGGGAACATCGTGGAACAGTTAGAACACTGTAAACAGGAGCTAGCTGAAGAGAAACAGGCTCATATGAACACAGAGGAGAAATATGAAAATCAAACCACCGGCCTGATAGAAAAAGATCAACAACAGGTCAACTGTCATGATCAGGAGTTCAATAAAGAGAAAAACAAATATCTGGATATACAAATTAACTTAGTGGATCTTATCAATTGCCTGATAACAGAGAAAAAGGAACTCCGTGACCGGATAGAAGATTTTTCTGCCATTAAACATGAATTAAAAGAATCGAAAGCCTGTTTTCAGAAAGCCCAGGAGGAGCTTCAAGGACTCCAGAGAAAGTATGAAACTGATCTATCAAACAGTCAGCAGCAGGTAGCACTTTATGAGCTACAGCTAAATGAAGAAAAAAACAATCACAAGGAAACAAAAAAGAGACACCAAGATGTTATTAAAGGCCTGATGGATGAAAGGGAGGCACTCTGCTTCCAGATGAAGAAGGATGTTCTCAGTGCACAAGAAGATTTTGAGAAATCTAAAGTCTGTGTTAAAGCAGAGCTGGAGGAGTGTCGTAAGTCATACGAGACGCTCGAGGAAGAGAATAAACATCTTATTTCAGAACTTGAAGAATGTGAAAAGGAGTTAGAGGAAAAGGAAGAGGCTCATTCCAAGACAAAAGCCAAATTTAGAATAGCTCAATTCAATCTGAGCAAAACTATTGAGCGCAATCGCAAGGTGGGGAATGATAATGATGCTCTTCAGAAAGAACTGAACGAGAGTCGTGCTTCACACCAGGACCTCCAGAAGAAGTATGAAACAGATCAACAACAGTTACAACTTTATGAGCAGCAGTTAAATGGATTAAAAAATGCTCATGTGGAATCAAAAGTCAAATATCAGAAAATTATTATTGGCCTGTTGTTCGAGAAGGAAGATTTCAGTGTCCAGATGATGAAGGAAATCTCTGATCTTCAGAAAGACCCATAGGAGCTCTCAGAAAACATAAAAACCAGGAAAATGCCTGGTTAAACTCAAATGTTTTTAACTGCTTTTTAAAAGCTTACAGTCAGCCAAGCGAAGCTGTAAAAGCAAACTTCCAAAGTCTGGGAGCAACAGACTGAAAGGCCCTGCCACCCATAGTCTGGTACAGGACACTATATAATAATATTTATAGCTATGGTATGTTAGAACGTTAATAAGAGGCGTGAAAAAACAAACATTTTAAGCTACGTTGTTTACCACGAGTGCCGCTTTAAGGCAATAATTCGATTTTCTACAGTGCTTGTAAACGCACTGAATGAGATAAATAAAGGTAAATAAAAAAAAATGAATCCTAAACTCAACAGGAAGCCAGTGTAGGGAGTATAGAACAGGAGAGATGAGGGAACGTTTGCTGGATTGAGTCAGGATCGTAGTGTTGTGTTGGGTTCTTTGATGTGAGAGCGAAAGAATGAAGACATGTTCTTCTAAGTTTAATTACAGAATGGAATAACAATACAAGACAAAAAACAAATATTGATAAACATTTACATTGAGACATATTTATCTGGGCTGCATGGTGACATAGTTGTTGCCTTGCAGCAAAAAAATTGCAGGTTCAAATCCTGCTGCAACCTTTCTGCATGGAGTTACCATGTTCTCCCCATGCATGTGTGGGTTTTCTCCGGGTACTCCGGTTTTCCCCACAGATCACAACATGCCTGATAGGTGTATGTAAGACGTAAGTCTCTTTGGATAATAGAATAGAGTAGAATAGAATAGAATAGTATTGTCTGACACCAAATATCAGTTACAGAAATTTGTCTTTCAACAGGCTCGACAATCATACCTCACACTCACATAAAAACAATAAAACCATGTAAAACCTACTAAAAAAAAGAAACAAATAAAGCTTCAACTGAATGAATAAACATAAACACACCCTGTATGGATTGATTGAAGATTAATGCAGCCCTAATAGCGAACAAGCCAGTGTCCTATTTGGGCTGGTCCCAAGCCCGGGTAAATGCAGAGAGTGTCACTGCCCAATCTGTAATGGAAACCCCATCGGTTCTGCGCATGTGTGAAATTAGTCTACATCCGCTGAAGCTTTTTACGGTAATTACAGGTCAGAGTATCTGTTAAAATGTTAAAAGTAATAAGTATTTATTAAAAAGTTTACATTAATGACAATGTTTCATGCATGGTGGCGCAGTTGGTTAGCACTGTTGCCTCGCAGCAAGGAGGTCATGGGTTCGTGTCCCGGCTCTGCGGCCTCTCTGTGTGGAGTTTGCATGTTCTCCCCGTGCATGTGTGGGTTTTCTCCGGGTACTCCGGTTTTCCCCACAGATCACAACATGCCTGATAGGTGTATGTAAGACTGTGATGGACCGAGGTGTAAAACCATGAGGAATCACAGGAGTTTTCAGAAAAAATGGGCTTTTATTTTATCCCTTCAAAATATATTTACAAACTAAATCAATTGGAGCTCATAAAAGAGTTCAAAACAACAACATTTAACTAAGGTCAAAAATGTGATAAATTTGCACTAACAGAACCAAACTAACCTGACCTAACAAACAAAGAACACACCTGGGTTTTTATCATGGCTGAGCAGACCATTTTGACACAACAGGGGGCAAGGTCGGATGTAGGCATGGGCAAGGGGGGGCATTGCCCCCCCAAAATCCATGACTGCCCCCCCCAAACGCGATTGCATGCAGAAATAACAAATTTCAAAATTATTTCAGTGAAAAATGGTCAGAGTGAGCACTCTCTTCCGTTTGTCCTCATTCAAAGTAGCTACTGATGAATGACACAGAAAAAAAGAAAAACAAAAAACACAAAAAAGAACAAAAAATACAAAAAGAACAAAAAAACTAAAAAACAAAGCAAAAAAAAAACCCCCAAAAAAGAACAAAAAGCACAAAAATAACCACAAAACAAAACACACAAAAATAACCACAAAACAAAAAAAGAACAAAAAACAAAACAAAAATCACAAAATAATATAATAAAACACAAAAAGACTGGCTGCACGGTGGCGCAGCTGGTTAGCACTGTTGCCTCGCGGCAAGGAGGTCGTGGGTTCGCGTCCCGGCTCTGCGGCCTCTCTGCGTGGAGTTTGCATGTTCTCCCCGTGCGTGCGTGGGTTTTCTCCGGGTACTCCGGTTTCCTCCCACAGTCCAAAGACATGACTGTCAGGCTGATTGGGCTGGTAAATTGTCCTTAGGTGTGAGTGGGTGTGTGGTTGTTTGTCTTGTTCGTCTCTGTNGGACTCAAGGTGTGTCAGAAGAGTATTTGATGCCATTTCTGGTCACTATATGCAAACTTTCCTGATAACTAATCCGTTACTGGCAGATAAAAGAAATTATTATGACAACCTTGTGTAGTCCAAGAAGCGTGGTGCTCAATTTAAACCATTTTCTGAAAACTGAGGCAACACCAAGCAAGATAAATGAGACCAAATGATCTCCAATCAGAGATCAAATGCTGGTAAACACCATCAATCAGGTGCTTGGTGAGACATATAAAATTATAGTTCTACCTTATAGTCCATTATGACCTCCATGAAGTCAGTGAAAACATTCTAAGCTGTTTGTACCTTTAATTGTAAAATGTTAAATCATGAAAACAACAATATTTAGTTTGTTTTTAATCAAAGATCAATCTCAATTCTTAGATAGCATGATCAAAATGCAAGGTTATTATATTACATTTACTTAAATAAAAAATGATGCTATCTTTGTTGTATCAGGATAAATCTGATGATGAAAAACCTCATTTACATCCACATAACTCCTAAAGCAGATAACCATAAATAAATACATTAAGCTGGTGCAAAAACACAAATAATTGTCATGTTTTCTCAATGCTAATACCGTAATTAAAAGCCAACAGCAACAATGTGTTACAGCTCCATGGCCACGCCCCAATATATGACGTCAACAGCAGGTATCGTTAATGGTTTGCTGCAGGTGTGGCAACAACAACAACACAGTGTTTTGGTAATCTCATTCAACAATAACATAAATCTGCAGGATGACACTAATATTTGACCAAATGATTGTTGTCACTGGAAATGGGGAAACGATTAGCCAAGCGGCTAGGGAAGTAGAAGATTTCTCAACACTTAACAGCGTAATCGCGTCTGACTTTTTTTCTTGACAAAGGATTTTAGAGTAAACTTCGCCCAACTGATTTAACCATCTGAAGAGGGCGTTAGCGAGAAGCTAAAACTCCACTGGATGTTAGAAAACAGTTAGCCTAGCTGGTGGCTAACGTTAGCATGCTACCGAGAGCTCCGGGGAAAACGACAGTTACCTGCGGGCTGTCCTCCAGCGCCTCCTCCAACGGGAGCTTCTCTATCCCGGGCATAGTTCCGCCTGGTGTCTCGGTAATGAGTAAGAACAGACGGACTAAACAAATCGGCCCGACAACTCCCACTCAAGATTCTGGTTCCACGAATTCACAACACCCCAAAACAGCTCCTCCTCTTCCCCGGCTCTTTTGCCCCGCCCTCAGACCAATTTTGATTGGCTAAAATATATCTGCATGACTGTGATTGGATTATTCTTTAAATGGTAAAAGCGCCATTTTGGCTCTAGGAGCCACAATGGAGACCACACTACTAGTCCATAGTATTTTAATTTGACAAAATTATTGCTTGATGTAAGTTTTATTTATATTTTCCTTGTTTTAATTGTTAGTTTTATTTCCTACGTTTTAATTCATATCATTCCACATTAATTACTGGTGTTCATTTAAATGAAACCAGTTTTCTTGTTCAGATGATTTGATGAAACAGTACCTTTCATTAATCAGGTGATTAATCAATACAGGGATGGAGCAGCAGAATGGAGATGAGATTTCATAAAACTTGTGTTTGAAAATGGAGGGCTTGTTGACATGATGAAATAAAAAGCAACTGGTCAGAAAAACTGACCTGAATTCAATCAAAACCACTTATAGTTTATTTCAGAAGAAGTAAAAACACTGTTCGGATTCAAATTATGTGTTAATAAAGCAAAACAACAACTTTTTTAGGTGTATAAAAATGACAACACGTCCAAAAAGAAAATCTGTGATTAATTTCTACCATCTGCAATAGAAAGTGTCCTAACTGGATGCACGTGGTTTGGAAACATCCCACATTACTGGTGATTGGTTCTCCTCGTCCTCAGCTACAGGATATCTTCACCACCTGCTGCAGGAGGACAGCATTACGAAGGACTCATGGACCTCTGGAACAGAAGTGTTTTTTATGTATGTTTTTAAAATGTTTTTGCTTGTTTAAACTTTAGTTTGATGGTATAAGAGAAAGAGCTGGGGGTGGAAATGCTTTTGATAGTATTTTATGAAAACCAGGTGTTTATTTACCATAATTTGATTTATGACATATTTATTTTGTGTACACAAGTTACAGACACTCCATCATTGGCACCTGAGGACTGTAGCCTGAATCGACTTCTAGTTTAATCATGTAGTGTATGGAGGACCGATCATAGTAGTGAAGCTGTTGTGATGATGGGCGACAGAACCTTGTGACCAGTGGAGGTTCAACATTAGAGGGGGGTCAGGCTGTTGTTAGAGATGATAACACTACAAACATTGTCTTTAATTATTTCAAATTTTAGTGTACAATCACAGCAATATAATAACAGCAATCCAGTTACAGTTGCTTTGGACACAATAAGTTTCAAAATAAAACTATACTTTGATCTCTAGGTAATCCATTTCAGTGACAACATGAAACTGTATTTGTCTCTAATGCCTGAGACTTAGCAGGGGGGTCATTGGGGGCCAAGCTTGCTGTTGGGGGGCGTGTTTTCACAGTTTGGCCACAAGAGGGTGCTACACACAAAGTTGGTGTCTACTGAAATATGAACGAGACTCCATAGGAATGTATTGTGTTATTATTACATACTTATGAAAAGGGTCGAATCAGATATGAAGTGATCAAACAAAATCCAAATATTCATAAACCATGAGGATGAATTTTGTTTGTGATTGGACCTGAAGATCAGGTTATTTGATGTCCAGTGAACTTCCCTCATTAGTAAATGAAAGATGACAACTGACTTTATATTAAAAAATCAGCTTTATTACTAAACTAAGCAATCAACAAACACATAACATATAAATGTAAGGCTGTAAATGTCAAGGTCGCCTTATGTATTCAAAAAATGCACTAAATCGCATGTACTGAAGAATTATGAAAATGTAAATTAAGTTGATGTCTGTGGATACTTTTTGAAAACTAGAACAGGACTGTGATGGAGATTAATTTGCTATATAGAAATTGTAATATGAATGAATTATTGTGATTTTTGTTTGGTAAATAGGGGCTGATGATATGTTTTCTTTCTGCCCCTTTTCATTCGACTTTGTATGCTTTTTTTTTTTTGGTTTATGTAGATGTCTGTTTATCATGGACTTGGTTCCACTAAGCATAAACACTCCCAATAACTCCAGGAAACGGCAAGTCGATTCCAAAAAGTTTACTGGGAATCTTGTAAAACTGTAACAACAATACAGAAAGATACTTAGCAACAACATCTGCAAACATAGATAGAAGATAGCTTAGCATATTCTTACTTAACTAGTTTCTATTATCTCTAAGTAAACTTACAAACCAAAATGAGCATTAACTCAATGTTACATGCTGAAAAGTGCTTACAGACGTTGCTTGAGCACAAAGGGAGAAAGAAAAGCGATGTTTTAAGAGCTGGTAACTGGTAAAGTGAGAGATGTTAACAGCGTAACTACTTCCGGTTTAGCGATCTAACTTCCGGTTTAGCGTCATGCACTGACAGGACGTTCCTATGATTACAGAGCAAACAATAAAAACGAAACTATAGGAATAATGTAACAAAAACACACCTTTAAGCGGCATAACACTGTTACTTTTATAATTTTTTTTATGAAATAAAAAATATTTTTTTGTTATTTATTTTCAAAATAAAAACAGAAAATGAACTACAGGAGTTTGCAGCCAAAACCGATTTATTTCATAACCATGTCTCTGATGCTTAGAACAAATCAAATCGGTTGAAAATTGAGCAAGTTATTTAAATTACATGCGCCATTGGCAACAGTGTTTTTTTTTTTTTCATAACAGTGTTATGAAAGAGGGCTGCCGCGTAGCTACGTCAGCGCGTGCGTGCGTAGGGGAAAATCCCTGGCTTTGATCTCGCGCATGCACATTAACTAAGGGGCGTGGCCTAAAATAAAATCGTCTAATATCAGACTCTCACAGACTCACACACACCCATAAAGATAGAATACAGGTAGGTAGTAACACGCACATTTTCCTGTAAAAATGACAACTAATACAACAGGATCCATCGATCCACATAGTTCTCACCAGGTGGGACAACCAGAAAACCAGGTAATGGAAACCAGCAGTTTATATGAAGAAATTCACAGGCTGAAGAATTTGTTGAAAGTTGAAAGGCAACAGAGACAAATAATGAAGGCGGATCAGGATTCTCTCAAAGAGTCATACCAAGATCTCACCTTAAAGTACAGGGAATCTATGCTTTCCGCTCAAACCTTTGAACAGGCATGGAATAAAGAAAAACAGTGTTATTGGGAAGCCCACATAAAAAGTGGGGATGTTTTAAAATATGTTAAATCCGACTATGATTCTCTCCAGGTCTCATATCAGGAACTGAACACAAAATATGAAGCCTCAAAACAACAAGCAGAGCACTTTGAGCAAGAGCTAAAAACAGAGAAAAACGCTCATGTGGAGACAAAAGCTAAATATCAAATTATTATTAGAGACCTGAAGGCCGATAAAGACGCCCTCTGTGTCCAGAAGATGAAGGATATTTCAGCACTTTGGAATGACCTGCAGAAGAGTCGTGCTTCACACCAGGACCTCCAGAAAAGGTACGAAAATGACCTTCAATACACCAAAGAACAGGCAGAACATGAGTGCGAGTTATATAAAGAGAAATATTCTCATGTGGCTGCAGACGTGAAATATAAAGAACAGATTAGCTCACTGACCACCAAATGTGGGAACATTGTGGAACAGTTAGAACACTGTAAACAGGAGCTAGCTGAAGAGAAACAGGCTCATATGAACACAGTGGAGAAATATGAAAATCAAATCACCGGCCTGATAGAAAAAGGTCAACAACAGGTCAACTGTCATGATCAGGAGTTAAATAAAGTGAAAGGCGATTTTCTGGATATAAAAATTAAATTAGAGGATCGTATCAACTGCCTGATAACAGAAAAAGAGGAACTCCGTGACCGGAAGGAAGATTTTTCTGCCATTGAACATGAATTAAAAGAATCGAAAGCCTGTTTTCAGAAAGCCCAGGAGGAGCTTCAAGGACTCCAGAGAAAGTATGAAACTGATCTATCAAACAGTCAGCAGCAGGTAGCACTTTATGAGCTACAGCTAAATGAAGAAAAAAACAATCACAAGGAAACAAAAAAGAGACACCAAGATGTTATTAAAGGCCTGATGGATGAAAGGGAGGCACTCTGCTTCCAGATGATGAAGGATGTTCTCACTGCACAAGAAGATTTTGAGAAATCTAAAGTCTGTGTTAAAGCAGAGCTGGAGGAGTGTCGTAAGTCATACGAGACGCTCGAGGAAGAGAATAAAGATCTTATTTCAGATCTTGAAGAATATGAAAATGAGTTAGAAGAAGAGGAAGAGGCTCATTACGAGACAAAAGCCAAATTTAGAAGAGCTCAAGTCAATCTGAGCAAAACTATTGAGCGAAATCTCAAGATGGCGAGTGATAATGATGCTCTTCGGAAAGAACTGATCAAGAGTCGTGCTTCACACCGAAACCTGCAGAAAAGGTATGAAAATGACCTTCAGTACACCAAAGAACAGGCAGAACATTATGAGTGGGAGTTATATAAAGAGAAATATTCTCATGTGGCTGCAGAAGTGAAATATAAAGAACAGATTAGCTCACTGACCACCAAAAGTGGGAACATCGTGGAACAGTTAGAACACTGTAAACAGGAGCTAGCTGAAGAGAAACAGGCTCATATGAACACAGAGGAGAAATATGAAAATCAAACCACCGGCCTGATAGAAAAAGATCAACAACAGGTCAACTGTCATGATCAGGAGTTCAATAAAGAGAAAAACAAATATCTGGATATACAAATTAACTTAGTGGATCTTATCAATTGCCTGATAACAGAGAAAAAGGAACTCCGTGACCGGATAGAAGATTTTTCTGCCATTAAACATGAATTAAAAGAATCGAAAGCCTGTTTTCAGAAAGCCCAGGAGGAGCTTCAAGGACTCCAGAGAAAGTATGAAACTGATCTATCAAACAGTCAGCAGCAGGTAGCACTTTATGAGCTACAGCTAAATGAAGAAAAAAACAATCACAAGGAAACAAAAAAGAGACACCAAGATGTTATTAAAGGCCTGATGGATGAAAGGGAGGCACTCTGCTTCCAGATGAAGAAGGATGTTCTCAGTGCACAAGAAGATTTTGAGAAATCTAAAGTCTGTGTTAAAGCAGAGCTGGAGGAGTGTCGTAAGTCATACGAGACGCTCGAGGAAGAGAATAAACATCTTATTTCAGAACTTGAAGAATGTGAAAAGGAGTTAGAGGAAAAGGAAGAGGCTCATTCCAAGACAAAAGCCAAATTTAGAATAGCTCAATTCAATCTGAGCAAAACTATTGAGCGCAATCGCAAGGTGGGGAATGATAATGATGCTCTTCAGAAAGAACTGAACGAGAGTCGTGCTTCACACCAGGACCTCCAGAAGAAGTATGAAACAGATCAACAACAGTTACAACTTTATGAGCAGCAGTTAAATGGATTAAAAAATGCTCATGTGGAATCAAAAGTCAAATATCAGAAAATTATTATTGGCCTGTTGTTCGAGAAGGAAGATTTCAGTGTCCAGATGATGAAGGAAATCTCTGATCTTCAGAAAGACCCATAGGAGCTCTCAGAAAACATAAAAACCAGGAAAATGCCTGGTTAAACTCAAATGTTTTTAACTGCTTTTTAAAAGCTTACAGTCAGCCAAGCGAAGCTGTAAAAGCAAACTTCCAAAGTCTGGGAGCAACAGACTGAAAGGCCCTGCCACCCATAGTCTGGTACAGGACACTATATAATAATATTTATAGCTATGGTATGTTAGAACGTTAATAAGAGGCGTGAAAAAACAAACATTTTAAGCTACGTTGTTTACCACGAGTGCCGCTTTAAGGCAATAATTCGATTTTCTACAGTGCTTGTAAACGCACTGAATGAGATAAATAAAGGTAAATAAAAAAAAATGAATCCTAAACTCAACAGGAAGCCAGTGTAGGGAGTATAGAACAGGAGAGATGAGGGAACGTTTGCTGGATTGAGTCAGGATCGTAGTGTTGTGTTGGGTTCTTTGATGTGAGAGCGAAAGAATGAAGACATGTTCTTCTAAGTTTAATTACAGAATGGAATAACAATACAAGACAAAAAACAAATATTGATAAACATTTACATTGAGACATATTTATCTGGGCTGCATGGTGACATAGTTGTTGCCTTGCAGCAAAAAAATTGCAGGTTCAAATCCTGCTGCAACCTTTCTGCATGGAGTTACCATGTTCTCCCCATGCATGTGTGGGTTTTCTCCGGGTACTCCGGTTTTCCCCACAGATCACAACATGCCTGATAGGTGTATGTAAGACGTAAGTCTCTTTGGATAATAGAATAGAGTAGAATAGAATAGAATAGTATTGTCTGACACCAAATATCAGTTACAGAAATTTGTCTTTCAACAGGCTCGACAATCATACCTCACACTCACATAAAAACAATAAAACCATGTAAAACCTACTAAAAAAAAGAAACAAATAAAGCTTCAACTGAATGAATAAACATAAACACACCCTGTATGGATTGATTGAAGATTAATGCAGCCCTAATAGCGAACAAGCCAGTGTCCTATTTGGGCTGGTCCCAAGCCCGGGTAAATGCAGAGAGTGTCACTGCCCAATCTGTAATGGAAACCCCATCGGTTCTGCGCATGTGTGAAATTAGTCTACATCCGCTGAAGCTTTTTACGGTAATTACAGGTCAGAGTATCTGTTAAAATGTTAAAAGTAATAAGTATTTATTAAAAAGTTTACATTAATGACAATGTTTCATGCATGGTGGCGCAGTTGGTTAGCACTGTTGCCTCGCAGCAAGGAGGTCATGGGTTCGTGTCCCGGCTCTGCGGCCTCTCTGTGTGGAGTTTGCATGTTCTCCCCGTGCATGTGTGGGTTTTCTCCGGGTACTCCGGTTTTCCCCACAGATCACAACATGCCTGATAGGTGTATGTAAGACTGTGATGGACCGAGGTGTAAAACCATGAGGAATCACAGGAGTTTTCAGAAAAAATGGGCTTTTATTTTATCCCTTCAAAATATATTTACAAACTAAATCAATTGGAGCTCATAAAAGAGTTCAAAACAACAACATTTAACTAAGGTCAAAAATGTGATAAATTTGCACTAACAGAACCAAACTAACCTGACCTAACAAACAAAGAACACACCTGGGTTTTTATCATGGCTGAGCAGACCATTTTGACACAACAGGGGGCAAGGTCGGATGTAGGCATGGGCAAGGGGGGGCATTGCCCCCCCAAAATCCATGACTGCCCCCCCCAAACGCGATTGCATGCAGAAATAACAAATTTCAAAATTATTTCAGTGAAAAATGGTCAGAGTGAGCACTCTCTTCCGTTTGTCCTCATTCAAAGTAGCTACTGATGAATGACACAGAAAAAAAGAAAAACAAAAAACACAAAAAAGAACAAAAAATACAAAAAGAACAAAAAAACTAAAAAACAAAGCAAAAAAAAAACCCCCAAAAAAGAACAAAAAGCACAAAAATAACCACAAAACAAAACACACAAAAATAACCACAAAACAAAAAAAGAACAAAAAACAAAACAAAAATCACAAAATAATATAATAAAACACAAAAAGACTGGCTGCACGGTGGCGCAGCTGGTTAGCACTGTTGCCTCGCGGCAAGGAGGTCGTGGGTTCGCGTCCCGGCTCTGCGGCCTCTCTGCGTGGAGTTTGCATGTTCTCCCCGTGCGTGCGTGGGTTTTCTCCGGGTACTCCGGTTTCCTCCCACAGTCCAAAGACATGACTGTCAGGCTGATTGGGCTGGTAAATTGTCCTTAGGTGTGAGTGGGTGTGTGGTTGTTTGTCTTGTTCGTCTCTGTGTGGCCCTGCGATGGACTGGCGGCCCGTCCAGGGTGTCCCCCGCCTCTCGCCCCTTGACCGCTGGAGATAGGCACCAGCTGCCCCGCGACCCTCTGTGGAGGACGAAGCGGCTAAAGAAAATGGATGGATGGATGGATGGAAAACACAAAAAGAACAAAACAAAAAAAAACACAAAAAGAACAAAAAACACAAAACGAACTAAAAAACACAGAAAAGAACAAAAATAACCACAAAACAAAACAGAACAAAAAACAAAACAAAAATCACAAAAAAACAATAAAACACAAAAAGAACAAACAAAACAAAACACAAAAAAACAAAAAACAATAAAACACAAAAAGAACAAACAAAACGAAAAAGAACAAAAAACAAAAAACGAACTCAAAAACACAGAAAAGAACAAAAAACACAAAAAAGAACAAAAAACACAAAAAGCACAAAAATAACCACAAAACAAAACACACAAAAATAACCACAAAACAAAAAACTAATCAATAAAACACAAAAAGAACAAACAAAACCAAAAAACACAATAAAGAACAAAAAATACAAAACAAACTAAAAAACACAAAAAAGAACAAAAACACAAAAAATTAAAGAAAAAAACAAAAAAAGAACAAAACAAAAAAAACACAAAAAGAACAAAAAACACAAAACGAACAAAAAAACACAGAAAAGAACAAAAATAACCACAAAACAAAACAGAACAAAAAACAAAACAAAAATCACAAAAAAACAATAAAACACAAAAAGAACAAACAAAACAAAACACAAAAAAACAAAAAACAATAAAACACAAAAAGAACAAACAAAACGAAAAAGAACAAAAAACAAAAAACGAACTCAAAAACACAGAAAAGAACAAAAAACACAAAAAAGAACAAAAAACACAAAAAGCACAAAAATAACCACAAAACAAAACACACAAAAATAACCACAAAACAAAAAACTAATCAATAAAACACAAAAAGAACAAACAAAACCAAAAAACACAATAAAGAACAAAAAATACAAAACAAACTAAAAAACACAAAAAAGAACAAAAACACAAAAAATTAAAGAAAAAAACAAAAAAGAACAAAA
>SSNR01000054.1:1728562-1771925 GCA_006937965.1 Callopanchax toddi | reverse complement strand
TTCATAAAGTGTCTCTCTGCATCAAAATCCTGCAGGAAAACTAATATAATTTTTAAAATGCAGCTGAGGGCGACACAAAATCACTTTGAGGGCCGCATTTGGCCCCCGGGCCGCACTTTGGACACGCCTGCCCTAAACTCTCACCAGTTTCTGCTTAAGAAACTGGTGTGAAAAAAGAAATAATATATATATATATATATATATATATATATATATATATATACACATACAGTATGTGTATATATGTGATAGATAGATAGATAGATAGATAGATAGATAGATAGATAGATAGATAGATAGATAGATAGATAGATAGATAGATAGATAGATAGATAGATAGATAGATAGATAGATGTGTAACAGTGCAAGGACACGACGCAGCGGCTCCAAGGAGACCTACTTCCGTAAACACGTATTCAAACGTTGTTTGCAAACCTCACAGATGATGAAAAATAACACAAAGTCAGGAGCTGCTCAGAGATTATCTTGGAAAAATCGTTACCAGGTTTAACCTGGCAGACAGTATTTGTACTTACGAATGTAGGCGTCTTTGGGGCCGCTGTGTCATGTCCTTGCGCCGTTCAGCGGAGGCTTACAGCTGTTCTTTGTCATGAAGTAGTCCAGAGTCTATAGTAGTACCTGTAATTCCTTCTTACATTTTATTTTTACTTACAGTCGATATGTTTACTGAGGTCACTAGGCAGATTTAGTATCACTAGTATCACTACTGAGTGAGTTTTAAAGCTATACTCAGTAGCCAGGTAAACAATGTAGCTTTTAATGTTTTTTTAAAAGCTTCTTGACAACGTTCTAATATAGTATAGCCATAAATATATTGTGGAGATTAAAAAAAACCCCGAAAGAAATCAATAAAGTAGTTGTCTCGCAGTGCTCTAAAAACTTCAGCCAATCCTATCGTTCGGACCGATTGATAGGATTGGACAATCCAGCTGTCTGTCTGCCGCATTTCCTCACTGCTTGGATTGGCATTAATCCGCCCGGACACATTTTGGGGCAGAACATCCCGGAAGTGAAAGTGAAAGTAGAAGTAGGACAGAGAGCCGAGTTATGCTTCCATTTTAAGATAAAATACCAGAGTCCCCCTCAAAAAACACCTTTTCAGCTAGCAGAAAACTAAAAATGTTTGGAGGTGAAAAGAGGAAAAGCTGGGGGAACGTTTCTATGGCTGGAGTTAGACTCTGCTTTGTTATCGTCGCAAAACGGAGTCCCATGTCCGCGGGAGGCTGGCGTATGGATTTTACCCGACGGGAGGGGTGAGTTCACCGAGTCGTGTTTTTGTAAACTAGCTAGCGAGACCTCGTTTGTTTACCTGGCTACTGAGTATGGCTTTAAGGACTTTTTGTCTCACAATGCTACTTGTTACCATTCACCTACAGTGTTTTACGCTAAGCTAATGCTAAAGGAGTACTGCTGGATCAGGATAACGACTGGGCTGGTTACTAATAGTTTTTGCCCACTGATCTAACTATGAGGAATATGGCAACAGACAAAAAAAAATCACTTTCTGGTGGAGTATCCCTTTAAAATGTCAAAAAAAAAATCTACTTTTAAGTAGAAACATAGAGAAGAAAGTCAAAACTTTATATCTAGAAAAATGAAAGATTTCTTTTGCCAGAAAAAAGGTTGAAATTAGGCTATTTATAGAGGAAACTAGTCCATTTATCCTGAATAGATTTGTTCTGTTTTACTTAATGTTGCTTTCAAGCAGAGGTGGGTAGTAACCAGTTACATTTACTCAATTATATTTACTTGAGTAAATTTTTGAAAAAAAATTACTTTATGAGTAGTTTTACTTCACCGTACTTTTTACTCTTACTTGAGTATTATTTTTGTTAAGTATCACTACTACTTGAGTAAAATCTCTGAATCTTCTACCTACTGTGAGTAACTTTACAGAAAAACAAACATGTTCTAACAAAAATACACCAAACACAGACCTACACTTTATTAAAGGAGACCACATGTTTCTGCAGCAGCTTTGTTTTCTTACTCTCATTTTCTAGCTAGCTAGCTATCTTTATCTAGCTTGCACAAAAGCTAGACATAGCTACTGCTAGCTTGGTAAATTAGCTAAATAGATGGCTACCTAGCTAGTTTTATAGCCTCATAGCTAGCTCTATTAAATTTTGGCATTATATTTTAAAAAATACTTTGAAAAGTGTTTCCTCTGCTTAAAATTTTTTGTTTCGATATCATGTTATGTTTTTGTATCAGTGTTTTTAATTTTAGCCTTTAAGATACTAGAATTTCCCCCAAACTTTATATATTTGTCTGTCTGATGACATCATTTAAAACAATCTGATGGATGTTACTCAGTACTCAAGTAGACTTTTTACCAAATACGTTTTTACTCATACTCAAGTATTTTTTGGGATAGCAACTTTTTACTTTTACTTGAGTAAAAATATGTTGAAGTAGTGTTACTCTTACTTAAGTAAATTTTTTGGGTACTCTACCCACCTCTGCTTTCAAGTAAAACTCAATTTATTTTTTTATAACCTTTAGACTTTTAGAGGTATGTTTGAGGCTCTTATTGTGAAGGACTGACGAAAAGCACAATGTTACAATAATATATCAATAATATTAATAATAATAACAAACCTGAATAAATACAGGAGAACTACCTGGTTGAAGGTTGAATTCAATTATTTATTATAAATTATCAGGAAAGTTTTTCTTTTTTTTTTTTAATTTCTTTTACTCAACTTTGAAGTTGATAAGCTCCAAACAGAGGACCTGTTCGTCGCACACACCTCCTCCTGTGGTTCGCTCCTCCTCCTCTTCCTCCTCCTCCTCTTCCTCAGAGCCGTTCAGACCTGAGAGAGGAATGGCGTCCCCTCGGAGTTCGCTCACCTCTCTCTGTTTTTTATTTCTACTTTTATATTTCTGTCTGGGATCTCCGGGTTCGGGCGGCAGGAGGTCGAATCAGGATCGATGCGGTTTCAAGGTAAAACTCAGAAATCACTTCTCGTTTTCAACATTTCTCTCAAGCTGCTGAGTTTCGGAGACTTTTCGTTTGTTTCTCTTGTCCGAATTTAGTGGAAAACCATGAATTTTTCTCCCCAAACTCTTGAGAAGTCTGGTCGTTTTGAACAGGTCGCGTCAGTCTGCTTACCTGTCCTCCTCCTCCTCCTCCTCCTCCTCTTCCTCACCTGAGCGTTAGTTCCTCCTCTGACTCTAAACCATCTGTTTTCTGTCTCTTCTTTTATTCAGCTGCAGTAAAAATGACAGAGAATCACAGTTTTTCCCTGGAAGCACGAAGAAAACAGGTGCTGGTGATGAAACGGTGTCTGTTATTTTTATTTTAAAGCTTTTCCTTAGATAAATGTGGGATTATTTGTCCATTCGTTCTGCTTTCCACATTAGTTTGGCCTTTAAACGAGACAGTTTAATCAGAAATCAGCTTAAACCATTTCTCACTCAAGTGTCATTTAGGAAAATACATGTTTTTTTTAATATCTGGATTTTATTTTGGGGTTTTACTTGGTTTCTGATCATAATTTAGTTATTTTTTTAAACCTTTAGGCGGATTGTTCAGTTCTAAAGGTCTCAGGTTGTGAAAACTGGGTTTAAACTGAGCAGATGGTTTGTTTTTCATCATCAGGAGGAAAAACTCTGCAGAATAAAGTTCACTGAGCGGTTCATTAATAATCAGATAACGGATCAACTCCTCGTTTCCACATTAAAACAGAAGGAAGTCGTGGAAATGTGCTTACAGTGTGTGTGTGTGTGTGTGTGTGTGTACACTCAGACAGGTTTAATCTTCCCTGTTGATGGAGGACTCCTACCTGCATTTGATGATGGTGTGTGTGTGTGTGTGTGTGTGTGTGTGTGTGTTAGTGTGTGTGTGTGTGTGTTATCCTTGTTTCCTCTCTGAGGCTTTGAAGTGATTTCTACAGGAAGCTTCACACTGTTTACTCTGCAGAAACATTCCTTCCTGCAATCCCACCCCCAAACACACACACACACACACACACCTCTGTCACCTCCCCCTCTCTCTCCTGCTTCCTGTCCTTTCAGAAACACACATCAAAGCTCTGCGGGATGGGGGTCTGAGGACCCGCTCTGCTACAGGTGTGAGATTATTACAGCCTGTGGCTCTGGGTGTGTGTGTGTGTGTGTGTGTGTGTATTTATGTCTTGTTATATTTGAAAAAGTTTTTCTGTTATTTGTATAAAATTCAGACTCAGGAACTCCTTTTATCGTTTTTTTTAACTTTCTCATCTGATCCTTTTTCTGTTTCAGCCTCTAATTCTGAGTAAATCTTGATGGGAATCATTTGTCACATAACTGCACTGAGATTGGTTGAAATGACAAAACATAAGTTCACAGCCTTTTGGTGAATATCCAACGCTGGAACCTGTTAATAACAAGTTAAAAGAGTTTAAAGATCTCGTGTTAGCTTCGGAATTCTTTAAAACAAAGAGCTGAAAGTGAAGTCCAGTTGTTGTTCTGTCTGTTTGTGGATCTATCTGTAGTGTGAATACAACCATAAGCAGACAAACAATAAACAAACTTGTTGTTGTTCAGGCTGGAGTGAGCATTTGGGCAAAGATATGTTTTTTCTTCCAGTGAAATTCAACACTATCCTGATTATTTTATTGTCCTTTTCTTAAGTTACTGAATATTGAAGCCACTGAGCTCCTTATGAAATCAGACCTAAAGGGAAAAAAAACATTCACACACCAGCAAATGGCGCCGATTTCTACAGTAGCATGAGGCAAGACACACTGTTAGCTACTTTAAGCTAACAGGTGCTAGGAATGCTAACAGCCGTAACTTAAATGTCATGTAAATTAGCGATAGCGAGAACAACGCTAGAGATGAACACAGTCAGGCAGGGTAGCGATGTGACATTCATGAACGAGTCGAATCTTTTGAACGGCTCTTCACTGTGAACGAGGAGAACCGAGTCGTTGAAAAGAACTGTTCACTTTTTGTATTAACTGTGACGTTTGAGGCCCTGGGGCCATATTCATCGACAATGGCTCTTTATTTTAAACAGCATCAGTGAGAATAGCAACATGAACCCATAGATATATATCACTAGATACCTTACCCGTGCTGTTTGTCAATGGACCCTGACGTAGCTACGCTGGCAGCCATCTTGGGGCAGCCAGCTGCCCCCTTTCATAACACTGGTGTCAATGGAGCATCTACTAATAAATACCTCTAACTTGATCCATTTTTAACCGATTTTCAAACGGTTTGCATTTTTATAAACGTCAGAGACGTGGCTGTGAATATATATCAAAATATAACAATAATGATCGGGAAATTTATAAATTGTAAAAGTATCATATTTCAAGTCTATACATAATAAGGTTTGTAAGAAAGTTAATCGTTTGTAAATCCGTTCATTTTTCATCAAGTTCAGAGTGTTTTTAGTTAAATTGATGCTCTCCTTTCATCTGCTGCCATAGAGAGCACAACGTCAGCTGGCTGCCCCAAGATGGCCGCCGTGTAGTGTTGAACCCCGGATGATTCAGCTAGCCTTTATATATGATATCTATGCATGAACCCGTCAGTTCTATCGGGGAAGCTAATTAGTGACACACATGTAGGTGTCACAACAAAGAATGTCCCCAAACATAGTTCCACATGATTTTTTTTTCAAAATATTGCAAAAAAACCCCCAAAAGAGTCAGCTTTTAACGGCTCTTTGAGGTGAACGGCTTCCTTCAAAGAGCCATAAATCCCATCACTAGTGATCAGGCTCAGTGTGTCTCATCTAAAGTGGTCCGGGTGGAAACAAACCTTAAATATTCTATGTTCTCACTTCTTACCATACTGTGAGAGCATGTATCGTTATCGCTCACCTTCAGGGATCTTCCCTGATTCTCAAAACCCTCAGTGAACCAGACCTTCAAACATCCCATAAACCAAAAGTCTTCTCTGTCGCGGACACGATGAAGAGGACTCGTTTTAGCTCGAGGCTGTCGTCAGGAAAAACAACAAATATGCAAATATAATCAAGCCAGGAGGATGCACACTAGTCAGAACCAGATCCTCTAAGGAGAAACATCTGCAGTTCTAACCTGGAACAAGATGGCAGAGAATGAAACGGGCTCAAATATAAAAGTAGACCAAGAAAGACAAGAGAAACTAAAGATTACCACTGTAGAATAAAAGAAATGCTAATATGTGTTAGAATGAACAAACACACAAAGATATATTCAGTCCCATAGCGCTGCAGTAGAATTAAACGTCTAACACAGAGGCTAAAAAAGCTGCTGATCAACATATTTCATAATAAATGACGTGAGTTTTTGATCATTAGAAGTTCTCTGTCATCTTGTTTTTTACACCTGCAGACCAATCAGCTGTCAGGAAGATAAACATCTCCTCGTGTCGAGAGAGCTGCCATTCAGGTCTGAGAGGTTCATGTAAACACAGATCCGTTCAGCTTAAAGGAAGTGACATCATGTGTCAACTAGTTCATCTGGGACAAATAAAGTCAAACGTTTCACAGAACGTAGATAATAATAGGTATTATTATTATACATTTTCCCAGAATCAGATCGACACCATCTGAAGGTTCTTAGGGTGAGACTGCAGTTTAAAGTTGAAGTGTATTTGATTAGATTTAATTAAATTCCTGACTCTCAGAACATTTTGGCTCCAGGTCAGACAGTTTTCATGTTTTATTACCCATAATTCAGTGTTTTAATCTGACTTTCTGCTGCCTTGTTGAACCCGATGTCCCCCTGCTGCTGGTTCTGGGTGAAGTGGTGGATTTCCTGGAGAGGAGAACACAAAGACGGTCGCTACCAGCTGCAGTCCAAGACAAAAGAGCCGAGTCCGTCCACGGGACGAAAAGAGTCTGACCTACAAGTGAAGAAACACAAAGAGACTCAGGAGAGTTTAGACTAGAAGGTTTTTTAGTGTTCAGTTCCAGGGCAGACCTTGTCTTATGTTTGTTGAACGAAGTGATTTCTGCAGAGCGATGGTTCACAAAAATCTGCTTTCAAAACAAAGATTTTATTCAAACTCGTTTCCGTCTGTTAAGTGGCTCTAAGGGTTAATAGTGTCTTTGACAGATGGGTTTTTACCAGATGTTTTAAGTTGGCACTGATGGTTTTCAGAATGTCAGAATGATGCATCTCTCTGTTCGAACATCTGCAGAAGCCATCACTTCTGTCTCAGCGGAGAAATCTCAGGAAGTCGTTCTGCTTCCTCCTCGTTCCGCTCTGGATTTTTCATCTTTCTCTTTCTCTGGCTCGACCTGCCGTCGTTTGAAACGAGGTTTCCACTCCGTTACCACCTCGCATCATCCTCCAGGGCGTCGCTGTGTTTTTGGCATCAGAGAGGCTGGGTGGGCGTGTGATGTGAAACACGTGAGCTTTCTGGTTTTTAGGCTATGGAGAAGGTGAAAGATGGAGGCTGGAAGTCCCCCTCTTTTATCGTTGTCCTCCAGTGATTCCTGAGGAAACGTTAGTTTTACATCTTTCCTTTCAGGTGATCCGATCTGCCTCTGAATCTGTCAGTTCAGATCAGCGTTCGGGGGGATTTTGATAAATCAGCTGTTACCTGTAGGTCACATGACTCTGACCCCTTTCTAAAGAAGCCAGGCCTTGTTCATGTTCCTGCCTTTGTGTTGAGAGTGACCATCACAGCAGGAGAGGAGCAGCTCCTCCTGAGTGAGGAGGAGTTCTGATGAAGGAGGTGGGTGGGGGGTCATTGAGGAGCAGTCATGCAGGAGGAGGAAGCTGCAGGTTTTGTTCCTGCGGTGGGAAATCTCTGGTTGGCTGCTCCTGAACACACACTCTCACACACTTCGGTTTTCAGCTTTTTGTTCCTGGATCTGCTGCAGAGCAGAGATCAGCTGATCCTTCAAAAGATCTGATGCAAACACAAGTCTGGACCTCAGTGGCTTTTAGGGATCGGTCGGATCGAGGACGGATGGATTCAAATAGTAAAATGTAGTCTGGGTGTTTTATACTTTATACCTGCAGGGAAACTTTGAGAGGTTTTATTTAATTTGAGCACGGATTCTAACTTTTAATCAGATTCTTGTTAATATTTAATATAAATCCTCAAAATATGTCATTTTATTTGAGTTGCTTTATGCTGGGCAGGTTTTCCATCAGCGTGGATCCAGACCTGTCCACACACTGAATCTGCACAACTAAATGTTTCTGGTTTGATTTTAAAAAAAAAAGCATAACTACATCAACATAAACAGACGGACGACTAATCCTGCCTGTTTTTTGGCGCTGCTTGTTGTCTTTTTGTCTCTGCACTCAGCTAAAAGTCCCTCCGTCCCCGCTGCACACGATCCTGGTGTTTCCTTTAAAACAAAATTATCAGAACATTCAGCAGCAAGATCAGAATTACACAAACCAACGGGAGCCACACCTGGACAACAGGTGTTTTAGATAGTTTGTCTACATTTAGGGGCGGGGTTTAAAACTTAACCTACCGCCCTCCAGCAGAGATCTGGGTTTAAACCGAACCTAAAAATCACTAATTTACAATATTTGTGAACTATAAACCAGAGAGTCTAGTTGTAACCAACTAAAAGTCTATAAAATAGATTCTGCAGTACAAACTAGGGGTGTGTGCAAGAATCTGGCAATACGATATGCATCACGATACAGGGACAACAATACGATATATTACGATACTTCACGATACTACAAGCGATGTGATATATTGTGATATTTATTAATTAAATTGTTGGAAAACTGTTGCAGTTGAACAGAAAAGTTAGCCTCTTCAGTTATCCGCTGAGCTCTAAGCTAAAAACTGAGCCTTTGACGCTACGTCGTCATGGTAACTAGCCACATGTGCTCACAAATCTGTCGTGTCACCCGAGTATTTGACTGTTGTTGCAGATTTTACAGACTGCATAACTCCTGTTTTTACATTTATTTGTTTTGAAACCAAAATGTGTCACATCAGCTTTGAAAGCTGCTCATTTTTGCATGAAAATTGTTAATAAAGAAAATCGATATAATATTGCTACATGATTCGCGATACATCAGCACATCGATTTTTTTTTTTCCCCCTTACGTACAAACGTCGGCTCTTTCAGGTAACCGTCTGCAAACGAAGCGTTTACAGAAACTCGGTCTGGGCTTCAGAATCCATCCTCTCATAAATCTACTGGGACCAGGTCTCTGTGGGAACCGGATCAGGAAATGCTGTTGTTTACAGACACAGAACTGTTTGGACTCAGCTGATCAGTCAGGAGATATTTCTGTTGGCAGCGCCGTTCAGCTGAGAAAAGAGTGAAACTTTATTTTCTCACACGAGAGTCCTGATTAAAACTTTATCAACTGGTGTTCAGTGGAAACGCTGTGAATGTTTGTCGCCTGAATTGAACTCCAGTCAGAGTCGCCGTTAGCTCGACTTCGAACAGAGCTCGGCCTTGATTAAATATCATCTCATTAAAAGCCGACTCACACGTGATCGGTTGCAGATTCTGATCATATTTTGAATTGATTTCAAAGCATAAACCTGTAAATAATTCAGCGTCACGCAGACAGGATTTATTTAATCAGGAGGACTAAAGGTGGGAGAGGCTGGAGGTCTGCTGCTGCTGCGTGTGATTACCAGAATGTTAACGTGCTCTGACTTGGATAATGTTGGTTTCCAGACCTTATCATTAACCCCTCTGTAGAGGCAGGCTACTTATTTATTGTGTGACGCAGATTTCAGTTTCCTGGTGCAGAAATTATACCTCCTTTTTGCTTCCAATGCTAAAACTTTGTTTGTAAAACTTTCTAGTAAGTTGTTTAAATTTTTGATTATTTCATAAACAATACGTTGCTCATTTTGCTATTAAATCTCTAATCCTTGGGTTTGTAGCGCTGCTCTTTAGCAGCACGCTGATTAAAGGTCAGCTGGGAGTTCGGTCCCACATCTGGAACTGGTCTGGTCACTCTAAACAAAACGACGGGGAGGAGAAATCTGCTACGTGAACCTTGGAAGCTGTAATTGAAGGAGTTCCTGTTTAATCAGATCCCTCCATCTCTTCTTTCCACCTTCATTTGCTTTTTCTTTCCCCGCAGGCTCGCTGATTACATCTCTGCATCCTCCAATCCTGCTCCCTCACTTCCTTTCCTCCCTCCTTTGCTTTGATTAATTGCCGTTTTAGCTAACTGAGCCTGCAATTAGCTGTCTGATTACCTCAGGAGCTGAAGTGGGTTTGGGGATTCCCGAGGGGAATTCTGCTTTCTCTTTAGATGTTTGAGGATTTTCAGTTTTTTTTTTTTTTGTGTATAGTTTTGTTAAACCTGTTGATGTTCTCTTAGAAAGCGAGTCTTTGCAGAAAGTAAAATCTTCCACTCGGCGTGTCTGCTAGATGGCAAACAGCTGCTCCTCAGATCACCTCACCGTCGTTTCTCTCGTGTTTTCCTTCTTTTCTTCTCAGTGGGTCACTGATGTGTCTGTTCGTTTTAGGCCTCGGGCTCTATGGAGCTAACATAATGATAATTACTAGCAAGAAACACCTGGAAACTGGAAAAACACGGCTTCCTCTGCCTGCTTGTGTTGAGGTTTGTTAAAGAAGACATTCGCTAGTTTATTATACACTTTAAGGAGTCGTGAACATGAGCGCTTGTCAGAAACGATGTTTAAACATTAGAAATAACATTTTCCAAAAAGTCACCTGGAGTGGTTTGTAGAAAAAGTGACCAAAATAATTATCTCAGAAGTAAAAGAGAAATCATTCTGGGTGAATTTAACTTTTACCTTCCCATTTGGACTTGTTTGAAGTTGTTAAGCATCCTCCGCCTTCAGGAAACTGATAATTGGTGCGGGGGAAGGGCCCTCAGAGGATGTTTGTCTCCCAACAAAAACTTGTGTTACAACAGACAACAAGGCCTCATTTATTGGTATGAAGCCACCTTGTTGACCCAGCGGGGGTCCAGACACATTTGTCTCCAGCTATAAACACAGTTTGGTGTCGTGGAGCGTAAAGGAATGACCTCCTCAACGAAACTAAACACCTCTCCTCTCACGGAGGTTTAAACTTTTACAGTTTGACTTCTTTTCACAACAATCCAAAATCAGGATCTGGATGGGCTGAAAGGTGTCGTCCAGGTTTCACAGTAATGACAACAAAAACAGGAATAATAAAAACTCCAAAATAAAAGCTGCACTCTAATCTGCAGACAAGCTAGGTATAGCTAGCTAGCTTACATAAGCATGGTTCCAGAACTAGCTAACTAACCCCGTGAACTAACCCTAGCTGACGGGAGGAGAGTTCTGGAGCCGTGTTTATGTCAGCTAGCTAGCTAATACCTAGCTTGTTTACAGGTTACAGAGAGCAGCTTTAAGCTAATTTGTCTTTCAAATTTGCTATAACAGTTTTAACGGATAAGTCGGCCATATTGAAGTACATTTGTGTAAAATCTATAAATATTTACTATCTTACATGTTGTAGATCTGAACAGACTGTGTTCTGATAAATAGGCTGTGGTCGAATTCAGGGGTAGGATGAGGACGCATTTCGAGACCGATGACGTCACAGCACCGCGACGAGTACTGTCCGAATTCGAAGGATACTCATTCATGCGTTCTCGTTCCACCCCAATTTCAAGGACGGGTCTGGTGTATCCTCGCTAGCCAAGGCTATCCCAGGATGCTTTGCGTGCCGGCCGTTGGATTCTACTGATTCATCAATTTTGCAGCAGTAGCAGAAAAAACCAGAGAGCAGTTCAGTTTTAAATGTCAGTTTCTCAAAAGATAATAAAAAGCTTGTGTTTAGGAATGTTTTGCTTATTTTAATATGAAGTTTAATAATAAAAATCTCCACAAAAGAGGTTGAATGTTTTATTTTTCATGTAATTTAAGACAAGAAATCAATGTAAGCTAGCTTGAATGTTTTAAATGAAAATTTAGGAAATAAGTCACCATAAAAGAGCTTCAAGTGTTTCTTTAGATCCATTTTATTAGCTTTAGCCTGTCTGTCAGCGCTGTCACGGTTGCTAAGCGACTGGACTGAGGGGCGGGGATAAGTATGAGGCTAGACCGTCTGAATTCAGAGCCGTTTATTTCCGGTCTTAGTGGTCGAGCAAGGACCCAACCTAGGTAGACCAGCAAGTCCACGTCCTCATGAGCGTCCTACTCCTGAATTCAGACAGCCATAGTTTCCCTCCATCAGAACTGCTGAGCTAACAGCTAGTCTGAGCACACAGATGATTGGTGCTGTCTTAAAACAGTCTTTAAAGAACCTGATTATGTCATGATTAAGGTTTAATTTGGTTTAGTTAGGATCCATGTTTTGTGTTTATTGTGTTTTTATTCATCATGCCTGTTCTTTGTTTAGTTCATGTTCTGTTTTTCTGTCTGTGTCATGTTCTCCCTGCTCCCAGTCATTAGTCATCGCCCTCACCTGCTCCTCGTTCTCTTGATTTGCCTCCTCGTGTATTTAAACCCTCCTGTGTCATGTCTTGTTGGTTCATCTGTTTTTGCTCCTGAGTTCCTGTCGTTGTAGACGAGTCCTGTTTTTGTTCATAAATCCTTTTGGTGAGCTTGGAACCATGATCTCCTCCTCCTGCTCTTTGGGTCCCACCTGCCACGTTCCTGACAGGTTTTAGGACGACAGCAACCCACTTTAGGTCCATTTGGACGAACCTCCTCCAGTCTTATCTGAACTGACCCAGAACTAATGCTGCTGCCGTCTTAAAACAGCTTATATCTCACATATTTGGCCAAAGTTCGTGCAAACATTATTTTATGAACTACTTTCAGTCTTGCAACACCGTTATTTTGTCAGAAATATTTAAAGATTCCCGTTGGACTCGTCCCCTGGAATTTGTTGTTGCTGCTGGCGTTTTATACGGTTGTACATAACCACAGAGTTCCATGTTGATAAACTATGATTTTAAGATGGCAGCTACTCGTGTTGGTCTGAGCTGCATTCAGATTAGCTGTTAGCTGTTAGCTCATCAGTTCTGATGGAGGTAAACTGCACCAGAAGCTATCTATTTATAAATGTTGTGTCGTACAGAAAGTAGCATCTCCTGTCTTCTTGTCTTTTTAAAATATTTCTCATCTTTGGATTTCTGCAAGATTTGCTTTTTTCAAAATTCTAAAACATGAAAGTCAGGTACCTCCTCTTTGTTCAAGCATTTTATAAGAAACAGAAGATTCTCACAGCCTCCACATCTGTGTCGTTTCTATTTGTGTTCAGACACAGTCTGTTGTTGTTGTTGTTGTTGTTGTTGTGGTTTTATTGTGTTTAAGGAAAAGTTGCATCACATGCAAAGCTTTTGGGGGAGGGGTTTGTGTCGCAGCACAATAAATTTCAGCTCCGTCGATGAAATTCTTCCCTTGATTTTAATTAACCCTCTCAGTTCGTGCTGCCAGCGGGACATCTGAGCACACCGCACCATGTAAAGCCCTAAATGTCAAAGGTCAACACACCAGAGAAGGCAGACTAAAGGC
Organism: Callopanchax toddi; assembly: GCA_006937965.1. Lineage (NCBI taxonomy): Eukaryota > Metazoa > Chordata > Actinopteri > Cyprinodontiformes > Nothobranchiidae > Callopanchax > Callopanchax toddi. Next base: position 1,758,506 of record SSNR01000054.1, on the reverse strand, counting down.
AAATTGTATAAAAAGGATGTTTAGATTTCTAAGAGGCTTTTGGAATATTTTTTCTTCACTTTGTTAAAAAGTGTTGTGATGGTTTAAGTCGGGTTTAGGGTCTGTTTTAATGTTTAAAACTGGAGGAATGCAGTTTACCAATGAGGCTTTTCACATGTTTATAATCACCAACATGTGTTGTTGTGGTACAGTGGCTGCTAATAAGGATCGTACACCTATAACACACACACACACACACACACACACACACACACACACACACACACACACACACACACACACACACACACACACACACACACACACACACACACACACACAGTATGGTGTCTGATTCGTTTCAGGTGTATTTCTTTGCTTTTGCATGCGACCAAAGCCTGACACCTTTAACAAGCCTGAAAGTGGAAAGTTGTTTGTGTTTGTAGGGCAACATTAAAAACAACGTGAAGGTCATAAAAATTCTGAGATTTTTGCTGTAAAATGTCACAAGAGGATCCAACTTTACTGCAGCCTGTGAGACAGAAAAATGGATCTGTGGTGACTTCGTCCACCGCTCGGCTTATCTGATCGTCCATCAGGCGTTACCCTATCTGCTGCTCTTTGTCATGAATAGAACTGGAAGTACGGAGGCCTGAAACGGCCAAAAATCAATATAAAAATAAAGAATGTTTAAAGTATTGCATCAGTATGTATTGTTTAAACTGGATTTGTTTCTCTGTTCTCACTTCTTACATTTTTTTTGCATTTATTCTCATTTAACAATTTTTAAATAAACTAAAACATTTTCTTCATATAAGGCTTTACATTTTTGTTATATCTTCTTTTTTCTTCACGTGTTTTTATTTTAAAGGCATACTCAGTAGCCAGGTAAACAATGTAGCTTTTAACGTTTTTTTAAAGCCTCTTAACAACGTTCTAATATAGTATAGCCATAAATATTTTGTGGAGATTAATAAAACCTCGAAATAAATCAATAAAGTAGTTGTCCCGCAGTTCTCTAAAAACTTCAGTCAATCCTATCGTTCGGACCAAACGATAGGATTGGACAATCCAGCTGTCTGTCTGCCGCATTTCCTCACTGCTTGGATTGGCATTAATCCGCCCGGACACATTTTGGGGCAGAACATCCCGGAAGTGAAAGTGAAAGTAGAAGTAGGACAGAGAGCCGAGTTATGCTTCCATTTTAAGATAAAAATACCAGAGTCCCCCCAAAAAACACCTTTTCAGCAGCAGAAAACTAAAAACGTTTGGAGGTGAAAAGAGGAAAAGCTGGGGGAACGTTTCTACGGCTGGAGTTAGACTCTGCTTTGTCACCTTTGCAAACCGTGGTCCCATGTCGGCGGGAGGCTGGCGTATGGATTTTACCCGACGGGAGGGGTGAGTTCACCGAGACGTGTTTCTGTAAACTAGCTAGCGAGACCTCGTTTGTTTACCTGGCTACTGAGTATGGCTTTAATGTCGGCACTGAATTTCATTTCAACTAACTTTAAGGTGCTATAGCAAATTTGAAAAACAAACTAAACTCTCACCCCTCCTATCGGGTATTAACCCCCCCCCCCCAAAGTCAAATAAAAGACAAAAACAAAATGACACAGAAAGATAGGAAAAAACACACACCAAAACAACACAACACAAAAAAACTAAACCAGACCTAACCAGATGAGGTCAGCCTCATCAGGGCATCAGTCAGTGTCCTACTTGTGCCGGTCCCAAGCCCGGGTAAATGCAGAGGGTAGGGATCAGATATGAACATAAATCTATGGATAGAGGAACTGATATGATGATGGTGTAGTTTTTCATGCATTTAAGGGATTGGGGGGATGTGATGACCAAAACATTCTTAGCATATCCCCCATAGTGGGGCTGGCTAGATCCGGCCCTGCACAGTAACAATAGAGAGCAAAACACCAGCCGTTGAAACGCTATGCTAGCCTTCCCCCTGGTTTTACCTCTTTCTACGTCCAAACGTTTTTAGTTTTCTGTTAGCTCAGGGATGTCCAAAGTGCGGCCCGGGGGCCACTTGTGGCCCTCAGCTGATGTAATGTAAGAATGATATAATTTACTGATCCTGCAGGATGTTGATGCAGAGAGATGATTTCTGATATTTTTATGTTTAGATTTTCACTAAGAGACTCAACAAACAAAATAACTGGTCAATTAGAATATTTTTAAAATACAAAATGTATTATCTAATCAAAGTATTTGATTTTTAATAATCAGCTTTTTCCAGAAACTTAAATTTCCTGGTAAAAAGAACCAACGCCTTCACTGGCATTTATTTACTAAAAAGCAGGCTTGTCAGCTCTGTTCATAAAACAGTACTGAAGTTTTAACTAAAAATGGACGACCAATCAGATCCAGTGACTTTAATGCTTTTTATTATTGAGTCAAACGTAGGAGATCCCTGTACGCCTCGTATTCACAAAGATTCTGTTCATTAAAATGGTGCATTTATAAGGAATTTGTGAGCAGAACAAATAAATAAAATCATTATTTGCCTTTTGTTTTTTATTTGAAAAATGTTTAAACTTTTGTGGCCCTCGAGGACTTTACACTTGGTGATTTCGGCCCTTGTGTTGAAAAGTTTGGACACCCCTGTGCTAGCTGAAAAGGCGTTTTTCTTTTTGGGTCTCAGCAAGCCAGCCGTTTCTGTCCTTCTCTCACTTCCGGGATGTTCTGCTGAAAATTGCTCCAGCATGCATCAATGGAGGATCCAAGCAGTGCAGAAATGAGGCGCTGTCGTAAAAACGTTAGCATTGTTTCTGCTCAGAAAGCCCTAAATCTACCTGTCAAATGTCTCCTCAGCCTTCACTGCTTTCTACTGGAGCGGTTCATCACTCAGTCAGAGAAATCAGCTGTGTTCAAGCAGGGAGAGATGGGAAAAAAAAAGGAATCCTGAGCTAAAAACACTCCGGAGCTAGCATAACAGCTAGCCACATTGGGTTAGCCTAACCCTCTGAGATACGTGACTTTGTGAGACTTCAGGGCACCGGACCAGAGACTCAGAAGTTACAAACGTGGTATTCTGGATCCAAGCAGCAGATGGCGCTGAGGGACTTTTTATAAAGGGTCAGATTAGCACAGACTGGATCAAGGAACAGATTTAAAATATGAAAAAGTTACATAGTGTGTCTTTAATGGAAGACAGTTTGTACTGAGCTGACTGCTAATGCTAACAGGCTAGTTTATCTATAGCTAATATAATGTACACAGGAACAAACACGTTATTCTGATTAATTGATGGGTCATAAATTCACCTTCTGCTCTAAAGTAAAACAGGAAGTTCTGTTCAACCTCTGGCTCATGGAGCTAGTATGAAATGGGATCTTTGTTTTCATCAACCAGTAAAACTGGAACTCCAGTCAAAACGAGACGTAGGAGGAGAAAGTGTTTTAGTTGAGTCAACGTTCTCCTAATTCTTGGATCTTAGTTGAAAATGTTGCTCAGCTAAAATGCTAAGTATGAGCTCTTCTTGTTGATGTTCACATAGATTAGACACTTTGGGGTGTAGAAGCTCTCTGGAGCTGGGTTTTTGCTGATGTCATGTTTCTGTAGCATTGAGATCTTTCATCAGGAGGATTTTAAATATTGGTTCAAAATGAGATCATCTGACACCTACAGCTATGTAGCGTTTATGAATATAATTTGTTTCTATACACAACAGAATGAGTCATTAGTGAGTGGAGTTAGGAGTGAATGTGTCATGATTTTCTACAACTTTTCAAAAATCAAACGTTCCATATGTGTGTTTATCTTTATTATTTTAGTTTAACATAAACCAACAGGAAGGAGGAGCGCTAACGAAGCCTGGGTCTGACGGCGTAGAGCTGAGAGCGGCGTGGGTTTCTTCTGTTGTTCACATGGTGTCATGTCGGTTTCAGATGAAAAACGTTACGTTTTCGTTGTTTTGCTTTGCTGCGTTTTCATTTTTCACCACTTGCAGTGTTTTTCATACGTTTTGAGCTCTGATTTCAAAAAAGACACCTGCGGTTTTATAAAACCTCAGTCGTGTCACCTGAGAAGAAAATCCTTTAATTGGTAGATTTCTGGCCCAGTTCCAGGGTTTTGTGTTACACGATGAGGAGGAGTTCCTACAGGCTGGTTTATGTTAAGACACCATGTTGTCTCCTTTTACTGCTTAAGGGGTTTTACTAGTGATTGGAGAATGGGTCAAATGATTAAAGTCCCATTTTTCTGTTTTTCTCTTGTAGGTGCAGCCTGGTGCAGATGGAGGTCGAAGGTTAGGCGTCACCTTCAGAACTGACAGTGAGTTTTTATGAATAAATCAATAAGTATAAAACAGGGCTGGAACCATGAAGCTGAAACTGGTCTGACTTGTCTGTTTTTCAAGACTTGATAAAATATCAATGATTCTGACTGATTTCCAGACTGTTTCGTGTAATCAGACCTCTCAGAAACCCTCAGAGAGGAAACTATTTGTGAAGAAACACTTGTATTGACCTCTACTGCATGGTGAAGGTTGCAGGTTCAATTCCCCGCTGCAGCCTTTCTGCATGGAGTTACAGGAAACCACATGGACCAAAACAAAAACATGCATGTTGGTAAACTGTACGTCATTTAGGATAAAACTGTCTGCTAAATAAACATGACTATGAGCGTTTCAGCTCACGCTGCCCCCTACTGGTGACCCTGTGCAGCAGGTTTAGTCACTTCTAGTTATTCTGTTGTTTTTTAAAAATATTTTATCATCAGCTATGTCCCATTTAGCCTGGTCTTTACTCTATAGGACGAGGACTGAGGGTGTCCCAGGTCTTTTTAGGGGGACGGCAGAGTGAAGGGGACCTTTCTAAGGAAGCACTCTTCCAATAATAGCTCAAAAGCAAAGAAACTAGCAAATATATTAAGAGTTTTTATACCCATAACAGCCAGTATAGTAACCTGCTTGGTGCAGGATGTTTTTACTATTGTTTCTCTGGAGGCGTATAACAGCATCACTCTCCTGTCCCAGTCACCAGTTTGGTCTTATATTTCCTTCATCATTCATAAATTATATCATGAAACTGTTTGTAGCTCATTAAAACTCAGTCATGTTGGATCTGCTGATGTAAAAGTATACGGTTAGTATAGGACCAGTATTAGTTCTGAAGTATTTTGCACCAATAAGAAACAGAATGGTGAATAAATAAGAATTATAAACATTTTCACCTTCAACCTGTTGGAGGATCAAACTCAACCAGTTACACTTTACTTCCATCCTCCTCCCAGAAAATCAAAACACTTTTCTTTTCTGTTCAAATCAGTTTGAGCTTAAAATAAAAGATTTTTCTGTCCACCTATAACCCTACACACCCCTCACCCCATGTCCCCCTCTTCCTCTTCCTCCTCCTCCATCCTCTTCCTCCTCTCCTCCTTTTGTTGTGCTGATGCTTAAAGTCAAGTTCCTGAGCCGTGGCCAATCCCTGCCTTCTGCTTTTGTCCGTGACCATGAGCGAGGAAGCACTTTAAATCCCTCTTTGTGTGTCACTGCGTGCGGTACTCTCTCTCTCTCTGTGTGTGTGTGTGTGTGTGTGTTTTATAGTTATTCTAGCAAACTTTTGTCCTTCAGCTTGCTGACTCTACTCTTTATTTTTAATGGTTTTGGTTCTTGATTAAATTCTTGGCGTGTTCTAATAATTGAACTAAACCAAAGAACCTTGATGATTTTTAAATGATTTCATAAATACCAGAGTAAATAGATCGTTTTCAGACACTGATATGATTTTACTGTCATTTTATTTGCTTCTTGACTTGCTGTTGTTTTAACGTGACGGGCTCCGAGGAGCCAGAGCGTCCTCAGAACAGACAGGATGCAGAGATTAGAAACCCCTCACTGTTTCTATGCCACACTATGATGACAGCTTCCTGTTTTGACTTCCTATTTGAAGGTTTATTCTCAACCTGCTCCTTTAAAAACTGGGTTTCATCACCGGGACCTCGATCAGCAGCTTTTCTCTTCAGCCTTCTGGCTGCTGCTGCTTTTCTCTGTAGAGGATTTTCATTTTCATTTCATATCAATGCCCATGATGTCAGCCGTGATACGGGGGTCAGGAGGTCACGTGGCTTTGAAGTGCTGATGCTGCCTGTTCTGAGGAGCAGGGATAACGACGTCAAAGTAAAGCAGTGGAGCGTGAGGCGAGGCGCGACACACCTCAGTGGCTCCTCCGCTCCAGCTGGACGGAGGAGGACGGAGGAGAGCCGGGCTTCTTCTGTTTTCAGGGATCTCATAAAGCGAGGAGACCTTTGACCTCCTGGTTATTAATGACAGGAAATACAAATAAAATACAATAAAAAAGAGGCCCAGACGTTGATATTTTATCTATATTTATGGTTGTTTTTGACAAAAATGAATTTAAACTCTTTGTTGCAAATATGAAACATCAACAGACTGCAGCAGCTGCAGATGATCACGTTATTATAACAGGATGGATGGAATTTATTTAAAAAGGGTTAAAAAATGAGGTTAAATCCTGAGTAAATCAGTTTCACTAGATGCAGACTCGTAGTCATCCTCTTCGTCTGTGATTCAGGGAAACGCATTCATTCACTAAAACGACAAAAAGAAGATTTAAAACTAAAGAAAAAAGCTTTTCCATCCTTCAGTGATCCGTAGCCTGAATGCTTTGCTCTTAAAATGAATTCTGAAGACAAAGATTAAAATATGGAGGAAGAGGAGTGACGGACTCCTTCCCCTTCTTATTAAATTCTAAGGGCGGTGCAGGAGGAGGAAGAGGAGCAACCAGCTGTGACCTTCTCCTTCAGCCCTGAACGTGACCCAGCTTTGAGGATGAGGATGACGAGAGAAGAAGAGGAGCAGTGACTCGTGTCGAGTCCCATGCTCTTCCAACTTCTTCTCAGTCATCACCGTCCCATCTTCCTCCTCCTCATCACCACCTCCATCAATAGGAGGTTGGCGGGAGGAAAGGGGAGCAGTCAGTCGTGTCTGAGCTCACGCCTCCTTTTTTTCTGCATCCAGAGTTCAGCTTCTCTCCTCCAGTCCTTCTCACTCCATGGCTGGCTGCTCCTCATCGTCTCCATGCCTCCATCCTCGTCTTTTACAAGATAAAACGAGACGAGCTACAAGAAGTGTAAACACAATGTGACTGACTTAATGAAGGTGTGTTTTATAACAGGTGGAGGACAGGTTGGACATCTGTGGAATCTGGATAGAATATAAAATATTCCCACTGTTAAAAATAAAACCTGAGCTTTAAGCCTTTTAATGTAACAGGAAGAAAAAACGGACTTGTGAAACAAAATCTTCTTCTAGATGAGTAACCATTAATACCAACAGTGTACAGTCAGAGATGAACAAAGTCAATTCCATGCAACAACATTTGAAGCTTAAAAAAAAACTTTTTATCAAAGTGCCAACAATTTATTTCATAAGGATGAGTCCAAAGCAGAGTCAATCCCAAGAGTCCTACAGAAAAATAATGTTTATAAGAATAAAAAATCTAATTAGAGCAGCACACTCCAGCTTCTTATGAAAAACTATCAAACAGTATTTCAACCATTACCTTTGTCAAATTCAACAACACAACAACATGTCCAACAAAAGGTTAATTGTCAACCGATCAACCAGCCAGCCAGCCAGCCAACTAACCAACCAGCCAACCAACTAATCAACCAGCCAGTCAACCAGCCAGCCAGTCAACCAACCAACCAGTCAACCAACCAACCAACCAACCAACCAGCCAGCCAGTCAACCAACCAACTAACCAGCCAATCAACCAGCCAACCAACCAACCAACCAACCAACCAACCAACCAACCAACCAACCAACCAACCAACCAACCAACCAGTCAACCAACCAGCCAGCCAACCAACCAACCAGCCAACCAACCAGCCAACCAACCAACCAGCCAACCAGCCAACCAACCAACCAACCAACCAACCAACCAACCAGTCAACCAGCCAGCCAGTCAACCAACCAACCAGCCAACCAACCAACCAACCAACCAACCAACCAACCAACCAACCAACCAACCAACCAACCAACCAACCAACCAACCAACCAACCAACCAGTCAACCAACCAACCAGTCAACCAGCCAGCCATTCAACCAACCAGTCAACCAGCCAGCCATTCAACCAACCAACCAGCCAACCAACCAGCCAACCAACCAGCCAACCAACCAACCAGCCAGCCATTCAACCAACCAGTCAACCAGCCAGTCAACCGACTGACCGACCGACCTTTTTAACAAGCTCCCTATCTACCAATTACCTTAATCAATCAATCCACCATCTGTTCCAGCCAACCAACCAGCTCCAACTAACCAATCTATCTGTCAACACAACAAACTAACAAGCACAACAAAACATTTAACCATCTAAACCAAGCAGTCTAAATATCATTCATACAACCAAGCAACCATTCACCCACCCAGCTACCAGCTCAGTAATCAATTAGCCAGTACAATAAACTAATCAACCAACCAACCAACCAACTAACCAATCAACCATCCCATCCAAAACAATGAACCTGTCATCCTAACCATTCTAATCAACCATTCATTTGAATCAAACCCAGCCATCCATCACAACATGACTAGATAGTTACTATAAATATTTAGTCTTTTGAAGTTTTGAGGAGCATTGTTCCAGCAGGTGGAGCTGTTTCAGATTGTCCGCCGTGTGGCAGCTTCCTGTTAGTTCATCACTTGTAGTTTGTGCACACACCTGGACTAACACAGAACCTGTAGCTGAGCTTCACTGTGTAGAGCAGTGTTTGGTTCTGCAGCATCACCAGGGGGTCACAGCACACTTTGAACATCACCCAAACTTTCTGAGCACTATTGATGCTGACCGCCTCAGATGTCAATTACCTCCTCTCTCGGGAAGCTCCCACCCAGAGGCTTGAATCTTAGAGGCTGTTTACACAATACCACCTTAAAACCTCTCACAAAAGGTGTGGTATCATTACAGTTTTCATAAAACGCTGAGGGAACATTCAAAGACGCTCACCTCTGACCTTTTAATACAGATTCAGATATTTTCTTACAATCTTTTGTCCTAACCAATCACCAAAGAGAGTTTCATGTGCTGCTCTGCTTTTTCTCACGATGTTCTGAGGAAACTAGCTGAACGTGAATTTCAGGATTTTACTACAGTTCTAAACTTGTTCTTCATTAAAGATCAAAAATCTCAAATCCTCGGTTGTAAAAAGCGAAGAGCTAGACCTGACGTCACACTGAGGTTAACTAAATGACCTCAGTAAAAGGTTTTCCCTCTAAATCGTGTTTGTAGGGATAATTCTATCAGGGTTCTAGATCAATAAATGTGAAGTGTTATCTGTAACATCAAGAGGCTCGTTTGGTCTTTGTTTTGAGCTATTCTGTTGTTTTTTAAGGTTTGCTGCTGCTCAGCTTTCCCTTCATCTCTCCGTTCCTCTCTCTCTCTCTGCAGACTGTTCGTTAAACTATCCGCTGGGGAAACATGTCATCCACGAAGTCTCCAACATCTCCTTCAGCCACCTGGCCTGTGAGGACCAGGCTGCCGTGGTCGTCCACTGGTCTGCAAGTCCACTAGGTACAGTCTGTCCGCCTGTCGGTTACCTGTCCAGGTGTCGGTCGGTCTGTCTGTCTGTGTGAGGCAGATTTAGAGGTAAAAGAGGGAAAGCTGAGAGAGGAGAAAAGAGATGGCAAACCCCTCACAGAGCTAAGATTACCCTTTGATCAGAGCCGGAGCTGGAGAGAAACAGGATCACATCGCGCACAACAATACCACGACTTGACCGTGAAGGAATGTGTGTGTGTGTGTGTGTGTGTGTGTGCACGCCCACGGTAAGGTAAAGCCCTCCCTCTTTCTCTCTGTAACACAACCGACTGTTGTTTTCTGTTGGAGGGAGAAAATGTCGAAGTCACACTCACATGTGAGCCGTTTGGGAGGAACAGAAAATCCCAGGAAGGTTGATGGATGTTTCTCTCGCTCTTCCTTATTTCCTCCTTCTCTGATTGGTCTTCTAAGTGTCTTAAGTCTTCAGCTTCACAGTAACTTTGATGACAATTAAAAACACATTAATGTGTTTGATTGAACCAAACCTTTGTTGGATCTGCTGTCCGGTGGTTGTTGTCTCCTGATCTCGGTATTTGGAGTGATTTTTAACTAGATTTCCTCAGCCTTTATTAGTGTTTAAGCTTTTATTCAGAGTTCTTTTTCTTGCTTCCTCTGCGGTGAGATCATTGCACATACCTGGTATCTGGTGCTTGAATCTCTGCAGCAGTTTTATGGAAACATGGGTGCCCTCTGCAGGACTCAGCCTGAACGCATTCTTAAGTTATCAACATAACTTTATTGAAAGTTGAAAAACGACGTCTACTGAGTCACGTCTCACCTGATGCTGCGAAAATGCAGATCATTTTTGTACCTGAGAGAGAGAAACGGAGATGTGTTGAGAAATCTGCCTGAAGACAGAAAATCCTGCTCCTCCACTCTGTCACAGAGCTAATAGGAAAAACATGTCCGGAGCATCTGAAGGTGTAATTACAAAACAGATGTGTTCTCAAAGAGGAGGAGGAGGAGATGGAGCGGGGGGAGGACAGGAAACGAGGTTTTTTTGACCTCTGAAAACGACTTCAGGTAAAGGTGTGACCAGAGGGGTTTATGGGACGGAGAATCAGCTGTTCTGGTTCCAGTGTTTTCTGTGCTGTTTGGGGTCAGAGCCACACGGTGGGTCATGTCAAATCTAAATGTTAAAACCCACCGAATCTGGTTTGAACCGATCTGGATTAAACGGTTTACATCGGACTGAATTGAGCTGAGAGGTCTCTGGGGTTGGGAGTGGGTCTCTGATGTAAGTGGAGGGGTTTATATCTTGGTGTTGTGTTTGTGATGGTAGGATGGACCAACAGATCAGCTCTACAGGGATGATGCTGTTGGTCTGGTTTGTCCCAAAAGGCTGAACTCTGGATTTACTGGTACAAGCAGCTAAACTGGGTCTCTGTAGGGAGTCCAGGCTCAGCTTTAATGATGAGGTGAGAAGTTCCATCATCATCTGCTCCTCCTCCTCATCTGGAGTCAGTTCAGGTGTTCTGATGCCTTCTGGTTACTCCCTCTGGGAGGAGACAGACCCAGAACTCACTCAGTATTTATTAGATCTCTAATCTGGGAATCTGTTGGCGTCCCTCAGGAGGAGCTGGAGTGTCGCTGGGTAGAGGGACGTCTAGGTTTCCCTCCTCCAGGTACCGCTGTGATGAAACTCAATAAGATAAAGGAAATGGATGGGTGGATGAAATGATGTTATTTAAAATAAATCAGCTGGATTGTATTAATAATGTTTGTTTATTCCAACCAGCGTTACTTTTGGTTTGGGAAATGTTTGCTTTAGAGAATCAGCTGCTACTTAAATCCATCAGTCATTTAAACGTCCTGAATATTAAAGTTTCAACCCAGAATAAGAAGCAGAGAGGGGGAAAGAATGAAAGAAGAGAGGAGGTAAAGAGACGAGGATTTGACAGGTGGAATTATGAGAAGGAAGGAGGAATGTTGGGAGGAGATGAAGAGTGGAAAAGTAAGAAGTGGGTGAAGAAAGGAGATGATGATGTGTGAGGAAAGAGATGGATGGAGCTGAACTTCCCGTTGCGTCTCTGCAGGGATCGAACACATTAAAGGATTCCGAGTTTATCTGGAGGACAAAAATCCAGAAGAGAAGCAGTGTCAGCACCTCATCCTCAAAGACCCCCGGCAGCTCAACTTCTCCTACAGGACCACGGTGAGGCCTTCAGCAGCCTGGCTTTCAATTCAAACCAAAGAGTCATTTTAACATCATAAAGCTGGGACACACAGATATAAGATGGCAGTAATAATCTGGTACTTTATTTAAATTCTTTGTTGTTTTTAACCCACAGAAGCTGAGCAGTCAGCCGTTTAGCGGGTTGACCTTTGACACAGACTACATGGTTCGTGTTGTTGCTTTCCCGTCTCTGATGAATGAAACTTTCTTCCCTCCATCTTTCCTCAGGACCAACTGTGAGTCTCCTTCAGACGCCTGTTTGAGTTTAAAGTGTGTCGGTCAGACAGGAAGTTCAAACTTAACCTTCGTGTTTCTGTTTGTTCTACCAGCGTGTGAAGTCCTCCTCGGGTCAGACAACCTGGTCTGTAAACCATGTAAGTTCCTCCCTGTCATCGTCATGAGCACAGCCACGTGCACGACCAGAATCTGGCTGTTTTAAACGCTGTGCACGAGCAGAACGTCTCGTTCTTCGTTACATCAGTGCAGTGAAACTAAACAGACATTTAATCAACATCAAATCAGAAAACAGTTATTCAGAAACTCTATCTACATTTTAGGACATGCTCAGGTCTCAGACAAAAAGTCATCAGTCGTCAGGAAAAAAGTTGTCAGGAAAAAAGTCATTAGAAAAAAGTCGTCAGTCGTCAGGAAAAAAGTAATTAGAAAAAAGTCGTCAGTTGTCAGGAAAAAAGTAATTAGAAAAAAGTCGTCAGTTGTCAGGAAAAAAGTAATTAGAAAAAAGTCGTCAGTTGTCAGGAAAAAAGTCGTCAGTCGTCAGGAAAAAAGTAATTAGAAAAAAGTCGTCAGTTGTCAGGAAAAAGTCGTCAGGAAAAAAGTCGTCAGTCAGGAAAAAAGTAATTAGAAAAAAGTCGTCAGTTGTCAGGAAAAAGTCGTCAGGAAAAAGGTCATCAGTCATCATGAAACAAGTCGTCAGACAAAAAGTCATCAGTTATCAGGAAACAAGTCATCAGGAAACAAGTCATCAGGAAACAAGTTGTCAGTCATCAGGATAAATGTTGTCAGAAAACAAGTCGTCAGTCATCAGGATAAAAGTCGTCAGACAAAAAGTCATCAGGACACAAGTCGTCAATCATCAGGAAAAAAGTCGTCAGACAAAAAGTCATCAGTCATCAGGAAACAAGTCATCAGGAAAAAAGTCGTCAGGGCAGGCCCAGTTTAAATGATGACTTTTTTCCTGACGACTGACAACTTTTTTCCTGACGACTGACGACTTGTTTCCTGATGACTTGTTTCCTGATGACTTTTTGTCTGACAACTTTTTTCCTGATGACTGATGACTTTTTTTCCTGACGACTTGTTTCCTGATGACTTGTTTCCTGATGACTGATTACTTTTTTTCCTGACGACTTTTTTCCAACGACTGACGACTTGTTTCCTGATGACTGACGACTTTTTTCTAAAGACTGATGACTTTTTGTCTGATGACTGGCCTGAGGATGTCTGAAGTACACTGTACTTTAGTATTTTTAGTAGAAAATAGGTAAAGTTTACTACAGAATGAGCAGAATTTAAACATTTTAGTTTACCTGGATGATGGATAAAAGCAGGAACACATGAACATGTTATGGAGGAATATTTACATAATTGTTCATTTAAACTGTCAGATTCATCCACAGTTTGTTTTTCTGTGACTTCAGTCTGGAAGCCAAAGAGTCTGAACGTTTCTCAGCTCGGGACCAACCTTCACGTGGCGTTTGATCAGGCTCCGCCCACTTTCAACTTCCAATTCTACTACCTCTACTACAGACTGCGGCAGGACGGCGTCTTCAGACTGCAGCGCTGCAAACCGGTGAGACACGCGGCTCTGTTTATGTTTCAGCATTTCATCAGAAATGATTTAAAGTCTCGTAACAACCTGATTCTGTTCAGCAGGGAGAGAATTCTGACAATCAAACCGATACCAGCATGAATTCAGCTGCAGATAAACGCGTTTCATTTGTTTACCTGGAACTAATTTTTGTTGTTTTGCTGCAGACTTCTAACTTTTCAGTTCTTCTTCATTTAAAATGACTGAAACGTTTGATTTGGTTGTTCTGAGGCTTTAAAGGCTCCTAAATATCCGACCACATCAAGCTTTTCTTCTCTTTTACACGCGAAGGTGAACGGCCTCTTTTACAGGCTGCATCCTCTTTGATGTCTCTCCAACAACGTTGTCTTTTCATGTCTTTGTGTCCTCGAGTCTGTGAGTCACATGGAGAGACTGCAGCTTTTCACGCAGCCTGAATGTCTTCACTGTGCTGCTCTTCTTCATGTGGGAAAACAAAAAGACTTTGGTTTGACTAAACTGCACGAATGTCCAGTAGCTGAGTGACATCTATAAACAAGTTCAAAAAGCAGAATCGGATCTTCTCCAACCAAACCAAAGAGACTCCAACTAAAATGCAGATCTGGACATAAAATAAACTGTTTATAGTTGGTGTTTTCAGTTGTTTGTCGTTTGCAGGATATGAACCAAGTCAGGACGACGTGCATCCTCCAGGACGTCACTCCAGGAACCTACGTTATAGAGGTACCTAAACGCATCATGAAGCTGAGATTTATTGAGATGACTCCACTGGTTTCTGTTTAGTTCGCCTGTGTTTTTATGTCGATTAAAATGCAAATTTAATTCTAGTTTGAACTAAACTACTAAACCTGACTGGTCCTTTTTCCAGCTGAAAGACGACAGCAACACGACGAGGAGACAAACTCAGTTCCACGCCAGTCAGGGTGAGATGATTTACATCCAGAGTCATCCTCATTATTCAAATTAAAATCTAAACTTGTGGTTTATTATAAATGTTAAAGAGCCAGAGCAGAGTCCAACTATCAGTCTGATATTTCTGTAAACATTGATAATATTCTCATCAGTACAAAAAGCTTTTTTTAGTTGAATAGTTGTTCTTATAAAGTTATGAGACGATTAAACTAAACTACTGATGTTTTACTGGTGATCATTTTCAGAAGAGATCCTTCAATAACGATAAATATTTGTTCATAAACAGATGATTTTATGTAATGAGAGGTAGTTCTGCAGGGGATACATGAATATTTCAGTTATTCTGTGTGTTTTAGGTCATTTCAACGGGTTTTTCAATGCCTTTAAATTGATTTATGTCAAACATTCAGTCTGTTATGTTGTGTAGTCACATACATGTTGAACGGCTGTACTCTCCAGCAACAGTCGGAGACAGAACATTGGTTTCCCACCATCTCAGTCTCCTTCCAGCCTATACTAGACCTACACTGACCCCTACTGGTCACAGTATGCAACAACGTGACGCCTGAGCCGGACATTTAGATCTTTGTTACTTATCTGCCACAAACCGATTGAATTCATTATTTCATCAGCTGCAACCGCAAAGAAAAGTTAGACAGATATATAAAATTAGATTAAATGTGTCAAAGTTTAAGAAGATCATAAATCTGGATGCTTCTGAAAGTTTGTCTTCATAGAAGCTAAATAACAGTTGGACTGAGACTTCTGCACAGTACATTAAAACCAAACCAGCTGATAAAATAAATCATTAATCAGCCTGAGTGTTCTCACGTTGGCTGTGTTGGTTTCATCCACCAGTCCACTCCCCGTGGGCGGGGCCTATCCGCGCCATGGCCATCACCGTGCCGCTGGTCGTCATGTCGGCCTTCGCCACCCTCTTCACCGTGATGTGTCGCAAGAAGCAGCAAGGTGAGAGAAAAAGGAGCCATTCGTCTTTGTCGTCCCTCTAATCTGAGACTCGTTTACTGAACTCCAGCTGATCCAGGCAGCCGGTAAATATTACAAAGTCAGAAAACATCGTCGGAAAGAAGGCAGCTTATTAGAGCTGGTGGTTAAAAATAATTATTATTCAGGAAAAAATGAAGGTTTGGCACCAAACTGCTGCAGGACACGAGCTGTAGCACAACAGACGGAGCACCTTTTATTAATTATACTTGTTTATATGAGTGTGTACCTAATTTTATGGCAGGACAATGAGTTTTAACAACCTCAGAAATACTTGGTCTGTACTGGTTGTTTAAAGTGTTTTAAACTGACGTTGAATTGGCTCAAACATTCAAATGTTTTTTTTTTTCTGTTTTCTCTTCATGGTAAGAGTTACTTCCTGTATGGTACTATTTATGTCATACGTCTTAATGTTTAAAACAGTTAGTTTTCACGTGGATTTAGAGGAAAATCTATGTGAAAGTTGCATAAAATAGAAGACAGGGTAACAAACTGACAGTAAAACCAGTAACTGAGCTTTAAACACATTCTTATATTATTAATCCTTCTGCTATTAGAATTGTGTTCACTTGTGGTAAAAATGAGAAAACCTCTAAACTCCTTCCATATTGCCAACCTATAAATCCAGTTCATGCTCTTTATGGTTAAAGGAGCCTCTTTAGGGGGCTGAAGGGCCACAGGTTGGAGACCCCTGGTTTATTTATTAAAGTTTATTCTTGAACAGGAACATGTTCATGTCTGAGGGCATTTTCCTTAGGTTTAAAACAAAAGGACTGTGAATTTTAGTGTCTGCGACTAAAGTCTGTTGTTAAACTTGCGAACTATTTCCTGTTAGAAAACATCTACAGCCAGCTGGATGAGGAGAGCAGTGAGTCGTCCAATCAGAGTGCGGCTCTGAACAGCGAGCGGCCGTGGCCCCGCCCTAAAGTCTTCATCTGCTACTCCAGCAGGGATTGCTCCAAACACACCGGCGTCATCCAGAGCTTCGCCTTCTTCCTGCAGGACTTCTGTGGCTGTGAGGTCAGTCTGTGATGTCATTGCCTCGTCGAGTCGTCTGTTGTTTACAAGTGATGACGTGAAGTGTTTGATGGACTGTGGTCAGGTTGTGTTGGACCTGTGGGAACACCTGGAGATGTGTAAGGAGGGTCAGATGTCGTGGCTCAGCCGACAGCTGGATGAAGCGAACCTCGTCGTCGTCGTCTGCTCAAAAGGCCTACGGTAAACGATGCTGCGTCTGAAATGGTCAAGTCAGTGATATTTATGGAGAAATTAAAACACAGAGGCTGCTGGGTTCAAATGCCTTCAGCTGCAGTTCCACCTGCAGCCACTGGGTGGTGCTAAACACCACCTGGTGGTCCTAAGCTTGATTAACCTTCTGGTCACAGTTTAACTCTCCTCTCTTCCATCACAGGGCTGTTTTCATTCTTCTCCTCCTTTTTCCTTCCAAGTCTTTCTTTACACTCCTTTAATTCATGTATTTGTTTTTGTCTTTTTATCTTCTGGCCCTTTTTTATTTAAAATTTGAAAAAAAAAAACCCATTCTCTTTACAGTTGGATGAAACATCACAGCATAAACACAATTAAGATGTGAATTTTAACAAATAATTATTAAATGTAATGAGATTCTATTGATGAATACAAATAAAAATGTTGAAATTAATCAGTTCATTAATATTTGGTAGTTTAGGTTCCTCCAAGCTGGAAAATCCCACAGGTTTGATTAAACCGTTCTTAAAGTGGACGTTTAAGATTTTAGATTTTATTCATTAAAGAATAAAACTTCTGTTTAAACATTGTATTTGTCCTCCTGCAGATATTACGTGGAGAAGAAGAGTCGTAGAGGAAAGGCGCCAGTCAGTCGCCGTGGTAACGGCAGCATCAGCAGCTCTCCGACGGCTGGATCGAACGGTGACCTGTTCATCGTGGCCGTGGCCATGATCGCAGAGAAGCTGCGGCTGGCGAAGCAGAGCGAGGGGGGCGGGGATCAGGAGCTGAGCCGCTACATGGCGGTCTACTTCGACTATTCTACAGAGAACGACATCCCCACCATGCTGAGCCTGGCTCCCAGGTAGACGCACCACCGACAGCAGCAGGAGGGTTCCCAGTATCCCCAGTGGTTCAGTCCTTCTGTTTTCTTTGGTTTAGGTTTAAGTTGATGGACCAGCTGCCTCAGCTCTACAGTCGACTCCATTCAGGTCAGTCCGCTCTGGTTGACCAGGAGCAGCATCCTGTCAATGTCTCCAGGAGGAACTACTTCAGGAGCAAGTCCGGACGCTCGCTCTACGTTTCCATCTGCAACATGCACCAGCACATCAGCCAGAACCCCGACTGGTTTGAGAAGCAGCAGTCTCCTGCAGGAACCTCCTCAAAACCAGCTCCTCCCGTCCCGGCTCCAAACCCCCATCCAAAGCCGGCCTGCTCCTCCCCGCCACAGCCCGGGCAGAGGTTCGACTCTGGGTTGGTGCTGAACGAGGTGGTGGCGAGGACGCCGTCGCTGGAGGGGGTCGACGTAGTCCCGAGGAAGAATGTTCTCCTGCTAGCCCCCGGGTCCCGCTGCAGTCCTGCTGCCTGTCCCAGTCCTGGTCTTTGTCCCAGTCCTGCTGCCTGTCCCAGTCCTGGTCTTTGTCCCAGTCCTGGTCTTTGTCCCAGTCCAGACCTGCCACGCTGTTCTTTATCCACACAGGGATCCACTTCAAGGTAAGGGTCAGGATTAGGGTTAGGTACCTTCTGGTTTTTAGTTTAGACTTTTAAAAACCTGACTCCTCTGATCACTGACGTTTTCAGATCCACCTCTGGAACATCTGGAGTTTTACCTGAAGAGTCCTGCTGCTCCTCCTCAGCTCCCTCGGTCCTCCAGGAGGAGGTGTGTCCTGCCTCCAGCCAGGCAGGAGAGGATCCTCCTTCAGCTCCAGAGGTCCCACCTCCTCGAGATTCTGGGATATACGACTCATCCGTCCCTTCCTCTGAGCTTTCCATTCCTCTAATGGAGGGACTGTCACCTGACCAGGTGGACTCCTCCTCCCTGGCAGACAGCGAATCATCTTCGTCTGGGCTAGGTACAGCTACAACACCTCGTTTATCTGATATTTTTACTTTTCTACGAATGAAAAACAAAACGTGTGGTTCACACTGGGCTGTTTCAGGTGACGAGGAGCCGCCTACTGTCTCGTCGCTTCGCTGCAGCACCGTGTGCAAAGCTGAGCTGCATCATCACCATCAGCTGGACCACAGCAACACACATTCAGCATCGCTGTAGGAGATGCTCCCAGCCAATCAGGAGAGAACACGCCAAGTGATGTCATCAGAAGGCCAGAGGAGTGATGGCGGGAGCTGTCGTTGTCATGGGAACAATCCCAGAAGTCTTTAAAGGCATCAGAGTCCTGGAGCGGTGGTCTGTGGAAAGTTTGTGGTCAACTCTGCAGACTGGAACACTGACAGCTGTTAAACTAAACTAAAACCACTGATTCTGGGTCTGTGTAGCCATGGTAACCACTGTGCCTGATAACAGTAAACACTCTAATCACTAGTTTTGAAACTGTACACCCCCCTGATAAGCACAGAGATAAAGAAACTTTCCCTGGTTGTTTCTGTAACCGTGGTAACCACTGAACACTGAAACCATGGTAACCACAGCATCCTCATCCCTCGTCTCTGGTGACAATGGTGCGTTGTTGGATCCTCTTGGAGAACTTTTGAGTCTCCAGAAGCCTGTAGATCAGATCTGGTCCAATCGGGTCAGACCAGACCGGGCCTGGTCCAATCGGGTCAGGTCAGGCTGGATTGAGTCGGGTCAGACCGGGCTGAGTCGGGTCTGATCGGGTCAGGTTGAGTCAGGCCGGGCTGGGTCGGGTCAGGTTAGGTCAGAATGGATTGGGTCAGTCCGGGCCGGGCCTGGTCAGATCGGGTCAGTCCAGCTGTTGGTTTGTGCACTTTTTGATGCAGGAAGACGACACGAAGAACCAGGTTCAGGATCTGAGCTGGGTTTACTGATCGTCCTCAAACGTTTGAACTACTAAAAGAAGATCCACTATATAATTTCATATTACATAAAACCGTTCACAGCATGTTGAACATCTCATTGATGTAGACTGAAGATTAAAGTCTCATCATGACAAAAACAACAACCATGTTCAAACAGCTGATGATGTGATGTAACCTGATGGAAGAGTCCTTTTTGTTATTTTCTAACTTTTTTATCAAGAATTCCTGCCATAATTTCTGCCTGTGATCTTTGTACGTCGGTGAACTTTTAAATATTTTATAAATGCAGTACATCCTGATGAACGCTTTGTGAAATGTTTTTATAAAATGGCAGGAAGCAGACAAAATAAAGACAATTTTATAAAACAGACTAAAGAATGAAGTATGAGAATTCTAAATAACCAGAAGATATTGTAAATATAAAGATTAATTCTAGGATAGACCTCAGAGATGGTTTTATTTTTGATTGAATGTTTTCTTATTTCAGGACTTTTTCCATTTTTTTCTGGCAGAAATAAGCTTCCACTTTAGTTATCGATCAGCTAAAATACATTTACTATCAGTTATTAGTCTTTTATCAGTTGAGATTTATTTTTTATACAGAACAAACCTTTGACTTTTATTATTTAAATCTTTTTAAGCAGTTTTTTTTCTGTCTGAGTTGCTGCTCAAGGCGACTTCTGCTTGTTTCTGTGTTTGACTGAATGGACTATTTGTAAAAAATTATTTCCCTTAAAATATGAGAACTATTCCATTTTGTATAGTTAGAGTATTTTAGTATTTTTAATCATTTTATAGGAACGTGATGCTTTATTGTACCGTTTTTAATAAATCAATTTCTGCTAACTTTTGCTTAATCTTTGTGATTATCATTTTTTTAAAGAAAGATGCAAAGTCATTGTTTAGAAACATTAATCAGCTGATGAGTGAGAGCTGAATAGAGTCTGTTGTCTGAATGCATTTGAACCAGTTTAAAGCTGTAAATCTTCCATAGCTTCAGGCTGATAAACTGGTTTCTGAACACTTTGTGACATAAAACCAGCAGACAGCTCCACAGTGTGTGACCTGTGAGGCATCAACGCTTAAAACAACAAAATCCACCAAAACTCAAGAGGCTGCAGAGTCGACCAGCCCGGAAACGGCTTGCCTTCAAAATAAAAGCATTCACATTTGCTGAGTGAGTGGCTAAAGGCACACTGTCACTTTTTCCTATTTTAAAATATTCTCCTTGAGCCAGTATGTGCTAATATGACCCTTTAAAGGGTTAATGATCCGGATACCACGTTTGTAACTTCTGAGTCTCTGGTCCGGTGCCCTGAAGTCTCACAAAGTCACGTGTCTCAGAGGGTTAGGCTAACCCAATGTGGCTAGCTGTTATGCTAGCTCCGGAGTGTTTTTAGCTCATGATTCCTGATTTTTTTCCATCTCTCCCTGCTTGAACACAGCAGATTTCTTTGAAAGAGTAAATAACCGCTCCTGTAGAAAGCAGTGAAGGCTGAGGAGACACTTCAACAGGTAGATTTAGGCGTTTAGAAGCTGAAACGATCTGGTAACTTGTTTAATGCAGTAATTTAAAACGGACACCAGAGGGAGCCCAAAACAAGCAAAACTGCATATTATCACTTTAAAGATGAACATTTCAGAATAACTTGATATTACATAAACTTATCAGAGCTAATGGTGAATTAGAGAACTGAACTGACTAACTGAAGAAAAGATTAACTGTTCCCTCTCTTTGCTTCGGAGTGACCTTTAAAATATGGCTTATAAATAATTAAATTATTTATTTAATAATATAATATATATTTATTTATTTAATTTTAAAATTATTAATGAATTTAATAAATGTCTTTTTATGTTGTGACTGAAGAAATTCCCTTTTTAACATGAAATATAAAAACACTTCTTGTTTGTTGGAGGTAGTTTTGTGGCACAAATTCTGGATCCAAGTAGGGGTTTAATCCTCCACACTCCTTTTTGAACAAGTTAATGTGACAAATCTCAGATCCTAAGGTTGTTTTTTAAATCACATTTGAAATAAAAGCAATAAATCAGAAAGAAATTTGAACTAAACAGAACAGGACAGAACAGAAATAGTTAAAATCATTTAAAAAATGTTTTTAAACAAACCAATACGAATTTTTAAAATACAAACAACTTTGATTAAAAATAGAACATTATTGATCAGGAAATAGCTTTAAATCTGACTTTATTATAGATCTAGAGATTTAGACCTAATACTCCGGAAATAAAAGGCTTTTATTTAGAAGGTTCAACCGGAAGAAGTAAAACGTGTCATAACTCAACTTGATGTGTGAAGAAAATGAGGCTTTAGGAATCACAGAGCTTCACTGTGTCTTTCAGCTCAGCCTTTACCCAGAAACTGGACTTTAGTTCGAACAAACTGAAGGTTTCCTCACCTCTGACGTCATCAGCTGGAAACCCCTGGTTCTTCATTTGTTTTCTTTTCAAATCAGCTGATTGTGGGTCTGTTTTTGGAACTTCGGAGGAGCTACAGTCCGATGCAGGCAGGTGATGGATGTCAGCTGGGAAAAAGGTGAGAAAGGAGCTTGGTTTATTTAGTTTGGGTCAAATGTAAAGAAAAAGTTTAAAACTGGCGTCCTGTGGCGTCATCGATTAGTTTGTGTTTAAAGGAAGGAGCCAAAACACACAAAGTTAAAGATAACAAAGCAATAATAATAATAATAAAGATAGTTTAGTTGAATCGATTTTTATGAATGTTTTTATTCTTCACTCTCAGACGCTTCACTAACAAACAGACTTCTGTCAACACTTTTTGAATGAGGCTCTTTCAGAGGCTGAAGTTCTGCAGGATGTGTCACCCTGTGATTCCAGCATTTACAGAAATATAGA
The DNA here is from genome assembly GCA_006937965.1 of Callopanchax toddi. Taxonomy (NCBI): domain Eukaryota; kingdom Metazoa; phylum Chordata; class Actinopteri; order Cyprinodontiformes; family Nothobranchiidae; genus Callopanchax; species Callopanchax toddi. The sequence goes on along the minus strand of SSNR01000054.1, from coordinate 1,736,194 downwards.
GCAAGATTTTAAAGGTCAGAGATCAGGAGGAGGAAAGATAAAGGAACAGCTTCAGTTTGAAGAAACAGAGATGAGTTAGGCCCCGTCTCAATGCTCGCACTTCTACCCTACGTTCTACAGTGAAGTGCACTTGGAATTATGGGAAATTCCCTTCGCTGAAGTGTGCACCCATGCGGACTTCGGCGAAGTGCGTAGCGAGGGTGGAAAACGGGGCGGAGCCAAGGTTCTACGGCCAGGAGAATCGAGACACCCTAAGCACTCGCGCACCTCCGCGGGATCGCGCAACTGAGGGGCGCGAGGGTGGAAGTGCGAGTATTGGGACCGGACCTTACTGATCAGTCTGAGAGAGGAGTGCGTTTACATGCATCAAAGTCGATCTTGTGTTAATGAACTGGGACCCTAGTTTACACGTCCATTAGAAAACCGAACTCGCTCCACTCCGCTACGATAGGTCAGGTGGCGACACGCGCTCTTTCAGGTCGGTGTTTTTCCGGTTGTTTTCTTAGCGTTTAAACCTGCACTCGTTCATTTGGTAAACAATGTAGCTTTTAACTTCTTTTTTTTTTTCATGCCTCTTAACAACATTCTAACATAGTATAGCTATAAATATATTGTGGAGATTTTAAAAAACCTGAAAGAAATCAATAAAGTAGTTGTCCCGCAGTTCTCTAAAAACTTCAGCCAATCCTATCGTTCAGACCGAACGATAGGATTGGACAATCCGGCTGTCTGTCTGCCGCATTTCCTCACTGCTTGGATTGGCATTAATCCGCCCGGACACATTTTGCAGCAGAACATCCCGGAAGTGGGAGAAGGACAGAAACAGCTGGCTGTTAGCACTTCCGTTTTAGGAAAACATACCAGAGTCCCCAAAAAGAAAAGCACCTTTTCAGCTAGCAGAAAACTACAAACATTTGGAGGTGAAAAGAGGAAAAAGCTGGGGGAACGTTTCTACGGCTGGAGTTAGACTCTGCATTGTTTCCGTGTCAAAGCGGGGTCACATGGCCGCGGGAGGCTGGTCTACGGATTTTACCCGACGGGAGGGGTGAGTGCTCTGAGACGTGTTTCTGTAAACTAGCTAGCGATACCTAGCTTGTTTACCAACCTGCTGAGTGCAGCTTTAAAAACTCTTGTTTAAACGCTTCCATCAAACAGGAATTTGCTCGGCGTCCTCGCAGCAGCAAGCTGTTTGTTTGTTTTTACTGCCGTCTTCTTCTAACACGACTGATTTGTTTGTAAAGCCGCTGCTGCGATCCCAGAAGAGGAGCGTCCAGCCGGTCTCAGCTCCACGAAATCGAGCTACAACCGCGTTATCTGGGAGCTTCAGCTCCATTAGAGCCAGTTCATCTTCAGCCAGACCAACGTGTTTACATGCATTTAAAAAACCAACTTCAGTCGATCTAAGGCAATAGTTTGATTTTCTGATCTGCATGTAAACACACTGACTGAGAGCTTCTTCTGTCCTAAAGCAGCTCAAACTGTAAAAATATACAATCCAACAGTTCATGCAGACGTTTTAAGAGTTTTGTTTCTTAAATTTTCCACAGCTGGATTTTCCTAATAAATCATATGAATTACAAGATTACAAGAACTTTATTGTCATTGAATCAGCGTCCTGATGCAGCGAAACTACAGTTCCAGTAGCTGTTTCCCAGATTTAGACAAACAACATAGAACACAAACAGAAAACAGGTGACATGCGCAGTGATGCGCTCCCTATTTTGTAAAGAGGACACACTTGGAGGGGAGGGTGTTGGGAGGTGATAAAAAACATGTCCATTTCCCTGGGCTCAAGGGAGCTCCGAGACGTAAACAGGGGGGAAAAGCCTCCAACACATAAAGCACAAACTCTGACAGTCACAAAGCATAAGAGACGTGATGGTGGGTGGGAGGTAACCGTCGGACAGGGGGACTAAAAAGACTAAAAAATGTCTAAAATTTCAAACGTTAAATTTTAGGCCTAAAAAACGCCCAGATTATCGTCCAATGTCTAAAATTTAATTAGGTCAAGTCTAAAATTGTATTCCCGACAATTGTTGGTCAAATACGCTAAGTAAAACTCTGCATTCTGAAGTTTTTTTACTTTCTGATATCCGGAAGCCAGTTGCGGTACCGCGAATCACACGAAGAAGAAGACCGGAAATGCTTAGTTAGCTCGTCAGACGGCCAGTGTAGCTAGCGTGATGTTCGCGGTCCTTGTTGGATATGTCGACTGCTTGTCGTTAAGAGATGGGAAAGTGCGTTTTCAACGCGGCGCGGCTCGTCAATGGTGAGTTTTGCAGTTGGCTGGAAGCGCTCCCTGGTAATAAATTTGAAGCTCGCTGCAAGAGAAACCTCAAGTTGGGGACAAGCGGTCGAGTCTCACGCCAAGGCGGAGAAACATCGATTGACCATGAAAAGTCTTCAGCGCACTACCACTTCGGCTAGCGACCTGCGGGTTACATGTGGGTCAAACGAAACGTCTAAATCAGAGGTGCTGTGGATTCTTCATTTATTACTAAACATTTGTCATATAACAGTAGCAGTGACATCTTCCAGGCAATGTTCCCTGACTCAAACATTACAAAAACTTTTTGAAAGGGTTTGAAATGTTCAGATTATTTGCCTTCCTATTTGTGTCTTCTTGGTTTACAATTTCATACAGAACGGTCTAAAAATGGTCTAAAATTTAACTTAGTGAAACCTGCAAGAACCCTGGTCAGACCATGTTGACGGGAGTGGGAGGAGTTCATGAGAGTCGGAGGACGAGGTTTTTTCCAGGGCAGTTTCTTCATCATGCATTCCAGAGGGGAGGGGGTGTAGAGTCCCAACTTCAAGGTTACAAGGTGAACCACAAAACGTTAAATGTTTCAAAAAGCCAAAGTTATAAAACAGCTTTGAATGGTTTTAAGACGCTGACAGCTCGTCTGATTGGAATCTGTGTTTCTCTAAGCTGAGGTTGTTCAAAGAGCGATCTACAACAGATGACATTATTTGTTCATAAACGTCTCCTTCAAACGACCTGATGGTTGTTTTTTTGTAAAGCTTTGAGGTGTGTTTGGGCCGAGCCCCGTTCTGCTGATCCAGTTTATTCCTCAGTCCTGGTTTGATGCTCAGACTTCCAGGTCTTCATGTCTGGTTTTTTTATATTCGGTTACATTTTGACCCAAACATGTGACAGATTTTCAGAATAGCTCAGATAAAGATTTAAACGTCCTGCTCAGTGTGAACGAGGCGACTGATCTCTGGAGGAATGTTGTTCAGCTGGCATGTTGTTTAGGTGGAGGAGCGTCACGCTCTGATATTCACGTTTCTAACAACAACAACACAATCTGGTATTTTGTACAAGTAAAATATAAATAAGTACCATGGTGGACTGGTATTTAGTATTTTTCCTCATTTAAACCCTTTAAAAGGTGAAGCCCATCAGTGTTTCTCTCTGTGGTCTGTCCTGAAATCAGCTGGTTGTTGTTTACCTTTAAGAGGACCTCTGACACATTTCCTCCTCTGTTTCCTGAATGATGTTGGCTTTTTCCTCAACAGGAAGTTCGATCGTCCCACCTGCCCTTCAGGTCACGCTGCGTTTTTAGCGTCGGTGAAAGTTTGAGAAAATTCAAATCGGTTCTCTTCCTGTCACGACTTCAGTCTGCAGCATCACTGAGTCGTTTCACAGTGATGATAACAACAGGTGTGACTGAATGATTCAGCTCCACATCACGTCTCCTGCTTTAACCGCCCTCCACTGGTCACCTGTTGATGGTGGAGGTCACTTTCGGGACTCTTCGTGGAGCTGTTAAAGACAGGAACTCCATCCTGAGCCCAGATCCAAAACTGCTTGTCTTTAGAGGGAACACTTCATTTGTCTATTGGGTTTTTTGTCAGCAGAAGACTTTTTAAAGACTGTCTATAACTAAGTCCAGTTCTCTGGATTCAAACCCTGATATTTAACACAGAAACACCTTTTACTGGATTTCAGGTGAAGGGGAGGCTCGGACCTCCAGGACACTCTGTCCTGCTTGTTGAGGACTTTATCCTCTTCATCTCGTCTGGTTTTCTGCTGCAGTTTGTTGTCGGACCGTTGAGGACTCGTGTCCCTTTGAGTTAGAAAACCTGCTTGTGGGTTTGGACTAACTGGTTTAGAAAGTCTGATGTGGATCTGATCTTATGGAACACAAACGTGTGTTTGAGTACGATCACCAGGGCGGGATGGTTTGTACAACCCTAGGAACGAATGAGTCACACACTTAAACACACAGAGGGAGGAGGTTACAGCTTTCATCAGAAACAAATGTAGAACAACTTCCCGTTTTGATTTAAACCCACATAAATCAGCACCGTGCATCCTTACATCCTGTCACTGCAGCGTACTTGTCGTGCGTTTACCTTTCTGTGAGGTGTCCTGTGCAGCGATCACGGAACTGGGAACTCATCCAGATTGTTTAACGTCTGGTTCTAATTTTCCTGCCAGCAGCAGCAGCAGCAGCAGCAGCAGCAGGAGACTGTTGTTAAAATAAATCTAGATTTTATTCATGTTTCCGTTCAAACCCTCTCGTTTTACAGCAGGAGAGACGGAGCAGTCGTGATCCTGATCTCATAAACATCATAAAGCAAACAGGGTTCAGGTTGGTGCAGATTAAAGGGCTGGTCCAGGAACAGGACTCAGGTTAGACCCTGGTCAAACAGAACAGGGACAGGGAATGATCCAGATGTGTTGACCCCATCAGACCACACGGTGGCGCCCTCCACAAACCCAAAAATGACTTTGAACTCTCCTCAGGTCACACTTGATTTCAATCTAAACCCTAAGTGATGGATGAGGGAGGAGTCTGGGGCGTTCTTCTTAAATCTATAAATCAACCGCTGCTTTACCTGAAGGACTTCTTGTTTTGACTTTTCTAACTATTGATGTAAAATGTCTCACCTGACTGAATGACTCCTTTTCTTTTCTGTCTACCTTCCTGTCCTCTCAGGTCGAAGCTGCAGAGGAAGACGCCGTCCTTCTGTCTCCTGTCTCCTGACGGCTGGTCTCTCAGAGGGGTGAGACTAAATCCTGCAGCTCTCTGACTTTAAAACAAACGTCTCTGTAATGACGGTTCTGTAAACTTGAACATTCTGTGTGCAGCTGTTTGTATCTGGGTGTTTTATTTTCTAACTGCACGATCTCTTCTGAACGTCTGACCTTTTTATATTTAACCTTTTAGCTTTCACCCTCAGCAGCAGGATCAGATTTAGAGCTTCTGGATGCAGCGAGGCACAGGATGATCTGGGTTACAGAAACATTTGATGCATTTTAGTTTAAATTTTGTTAAATGAAACGTGTTTTTGCACCATGGAAGCTCTTTGGGACCAAAGCATGTTTACAGGAGGAAATCGGCACCGTCAACCTTCAGGTGGAATTCATAGAAAACATCAAAAGTTCAGTGACATCACACCATGAAAGTATAGGGCCATTCCTTCAACTCAAAAACATATCTGGTGTTTTTCATCAGTTGACTTCTTTTTGTCTGCTGATGCCCTCAGGTCATTCAGGTTCTGGGGTTACGACTCTCCATGATGACTCAGCTGATCCCAGAGGTTTCTATGGGTTCAGGTCTGGAGAAAGAGCAGCTCGCTCCATTTCTGATGAAAACAGGTCACCTTTTAGGTTATTGAACATTCTGAGAGCCTTTTAAAGTCCACCCTAAGCCGAACATCCCTAACGTTTTGTGTAACTGGTCTGATTAGTGGTTCCTGTAGACTCCTTACTTTCCAGTTTCTCTTTCAGGTTTGATTTTAGGTCAAATTAAGTTCACTGTTATTTTACTTTGTAAAGCATTTTATTTTTGATGAGAGCTTTTTAACAATGTTGATTATTAAAGCTACACTGTGTAATTTTCAAACAAGCTATAGGTGTAGCTAGCTATTTTACACAAACACGTCTCAGAGCTCTCACCCCTCCCATCGGGTATAAAACTTATGCCACGCCTCCTCCGGACATGAATTTGTGAAACGTAGGTGAGTTGGGTAAGGTCCCGCCTTTTCTTGCCTCTGATTGGCTACAAGCGCTCTTCTCTTTGCTGCCTTCGTCTCTTTTTTCATCTACTTGCAGAGCAGCTGATGCGGTGGGTGTGGATACATGAGGGTATAATGACAACGTTATGAAATTAAAATGAGCTAAGGCATAAAAAACCATTTTGACCAATACTCATCAAAATATTAATGGAATGACAATTAAATGCTAAAAGTAAAAAAAAAATAGGTACAACAGTACAAATAGAATGTACATAAATTTTACGAGACATTACAATGAGTATATGGAAATATAACTTTTATACTGTAAAGCAGTGTGTGATTATTTGGAGTCATACAGGTATTGTTATTATAGCGCTAACTTCACATTTTCCTCCCTGTTGACGACAGCTGCGTCCTTCTAGTCCTCTTAGCCAATCAGAGCCAACTCACCTACAGCCAATCGTAAGAGAGTGCTTGTAGCCAATCAGAGGCGAGAAAAGGTGGGACCTTACCCAACTCACCTACGTTTCGCAAATTCGCCCCCCGAACATGGGACCGCACATCGCCACAGTAACAATAGAGAGCTAAACACCAGCCGTTGAATGCTAACGTTCACCCAGGTTTCTCCTCTTTCTACGTCCAAACGTCTTTAGCTTCCTGCTAGCTGAAAAGCTGTTTTTCTTTTTGGGACTCTGGGATTTTTTTCCTAAAATTGAAGCGCTAACAGCTGTTTCTGTCCTTCTCTCACTTCCTGGATGTTCTGCTGAAAAATGCTCCAGCAGCATTAATGGAGGATCCAAGCAGTGAGGAAGTGAGGCGCTACAGAGAGACAGACAGACGGATTGTCCAATAGCTGCTTTCGGTCCAAAACGTCTGATTGGCTGAGGTTTTTAGAGAACTGTGGGACAACCGCCTTATTGATTTCTTTGATTTTTTAATCGCCACAATATATTTATAGATGTTAGAATGTTGTTAAGAGGCATGAAAAGCAAAAACCTTGTTTACCAAATGACCTAATGTTCCTTTAATGATTATCTGTTAGCTTAGGAAAAAACTCAAAACGAACTGATCATTTAATCAGTCTGTCATTTTAATATGAACTGAAATCCCAGATAAAGTCAAACAAACACTCGTTACCGCTTCAGAAAACTCAAGTTCACCAGTAATATAAATAATATCAACATACTGAACTCCACAGTACCTATAAAAGTATTAGCTCCCTTGCATTTTTAACCCTTTTATTGCTTTTATAAATCAATCGTGAGTAACATCATTTGACAAAACTATTTTTAAGGGGTGAATATTCATGCAGTCACTTATTCGACGTTATCTATTTTCTAAAGCAGCTTCATCCTCCGCAGAGCGTCACAGGGAGCTGGTGGCTAACTCCAGTGGTTACGGGGGGAGACCCTGGACTGGTCACCAGTCCATTTATTTTACGTTATATATTTTTAGTTAATTGTCATTACTTTATAAACATCAGTTTTCACTTTGACTTTAAGGATTTCTGTTTTTAAAAGTAGCCAGTGATGTTGCTCATGGTTTATTAAGGGTAAAACCTCAGAGGGACTTAACCCTTTTATAGGTACTCTAAATATAATCCAGCTAATGTGCATTAATAAGAAATAAGATTTTAAATATCCCTCGTTTAGTTTTTGTATC
>SSNR01000054.1:1696577-1722073 GCA_006937965.1 Callopanchax toddi | reverse complement strand
GACGTGCTTCCTGTCTGAGTTTTGCTGTTTTGTGTTGCAGAAGAAGAGAAAGCAGGCCAGCCGGGATGCAGACGCCCTCAGCCTCTGCAGTCTGGACATCAACGTGAGTGAATCTCCTCTAAACATAGCGCTGGTTCTGCTTTAAAAGTCTGAAAACAGACAGCTGACGACTGGAGCTGCTCAGAGTTGTTCACACCTTTGAACAGGAAGGAGATCAGAGCGGCGTCCTGACTGTTGTTGTTGTTTTTGTGCGTTTGGCTGGAGTTGGAGCTGCTCAGGAAGTGGTTCTGTTCAGTTGTGCGTCTCTGTGTCGTCCAACTTCAACAACGGCAGAAACTGGACTTTATGTCCAGGAAGTTTCTACAAAGTGTCCTAAAGAGAATCAGGTGCTTACTCACATAAAAGCTAGAATAGTTTATTTCTGTTTCAGCCAAATAGAAAAATAAACTTGTGCTGATCTCCTGTATGGTTTTTATCTGGTGTTTTTCTCATAGTTTACCTGCTGCAGCATCTCTTCATCCTTTTTTTTTTTTCAACTTTATTTATATTTTCAGGTTTAGGTACAAATAAAGGTACAATAAAAGCCACAAACACATAACCCAGTGTACCAATGCCTTACAAATATGGGACAGAACATGCCCCAACACAAACGCCCACACATATAGTACACAGTCCAGTAAATTAAAAAGTAGATAAATAATATCAAATAAAACAAACAACAAAAAAACTAAACTATAAATGTAAAATAAAAAAAGGAATAATAAGAATAAATTAAAGAAAAAGAAATGAAAAGAAAAACAGCCTCTTTTCATCCTCATCAGAAACTCTTTTGGCTCCTGTCTCTTTAAAGGCACACTGTGCAGTTTCGACTTGTTTTTAGCACCCCCTAGTGTTTGTTTTAAGTCACTGCTGTAAAAACGTTAGCATTGTTTCTGTTCAGAAAGCCCTAAATCTACCTGTAAAACGTTCGTTGTTACATGCTGTAAATAAAAGAAGCCCGTTCAAGGAGGACACGAGTTCTGCGTTTCTCTCAGACACGCCGGGAGCAGAGAGGAAGTTTGCACTGCCGCTTCGCTCCTCAACAATTCCCTCAGGTGTCTGCTCTGATCGACAGACTAATAATAATCCCACCTACATAGTTCATAGACAAGATTATTTACCAGTTTCTCAATCTACAGTAGAAGTAAAAGTGAATTAAACTCAACAAACGGGACATGTTTGAGTTCATTTTAGCCTGCCACAGAACATGCAGAGGGTTAGGCTATTATTATCTCTTAATTCAGAAAAACCGAGCCGTTTTTATTTATTTTTGTAAAAATTATCTCGTTAATTCAGAAAAACTGAGCCGTTTTTATTTATTTTTGTAAAAATTATCTCGTTAATTCAGAAAAACCGAGCCGTTTTTATTTATTTTTGTAAAAATTATCTCGTTAATTCGGAAAAACCGAGCCTTTTTTATTTATTTTTGTAAAAATGATCTTGTTAATTCAGAAAAACCGAGCCATTTTTATTTATTTTTGTAAAAATTATCTCGTTAATTCGGAAAAACCGAGCCTTTTTTATTTATTTTTGTAAAAATTATCTCGTTAATTCAGAAAAACCGAGCCGTTTTTATTTATTTTTGTAAAAATTATCTCGTTAATTCGGAAAAACCGAGCCATTTTTATTTATTTTTGTAAAAATTATCTCGTTAAATCAGAAAAACCGAGCCGTTTTAATTTATTTTTGTAAAAATTATCTCGTTAATTCAGAAAAACCGAGCCGTTTTATTTATTTTTGTAAAAATTATCTCGTTGATTCCGAAAAACCGAGCCGTTTTTATTTATTTTTGTAAAAATTATCTCGTTAATTCAGAAAAACCGAGGATTTTACTTTTTTTGAGTGAATGCAATACGCTTCCGTACATTTTACCAGGAATAACCCCAGTGAGATTCAAAAAAATCTCTTTTCCAAGTGAACCCTGACAGCATAAGACTGTAGCTCAACAATGAAAAACATCAAAACAAAACTCAAACTATAGATTGTCTAGTGGACTTGTTTCAAACCAGAAGGTGTTTTTTTTTTGTTTGAGGTGTGAGAAATGACCCACTTAATCTCCAGATGTCATCAAATTAAGGAAGACTTAACTTTATAATCGAGCATTAAACCAGTGACATCACCTGGGCATTTCGGTTTGCTGCAAGTTTTCATAAAATAAAACTTCAAACAAGCCCTCGCTGGTTTAGCATCCGTTCTATTTTATATTGTTGAACTTTATGACAAAACTCTAAAGGAAAATGTGACACCTATCAAAGTAGAAGGGTGGAATCAACACAATCATGGTCTAATTTACCCATAATGCATCAGGAATTCAACCGTTTGGCAGTGGTCTTAGTAAGAGTAAAAGTAACGGCAACAAACATGATTTTTAAAATTAAATGATGTAATCATTTTGTCTGTTTTTATTAAATATCAAAGTTTTTATTTAGGTTTTTAACCCTTTCTTAACCTCATCAAGGAAATGCTTTTAGAACAATAACAATGTGTAATAACTATTTAAATTTAAGTAGGTTGTAATTCTAACATCGTCATATTTTTAGAATGTAATTCTGATCATAATTCAATAAAATATCAAAACTAAAATATGCAACTCGTTGACCAGAATGTGGAGGTTAGATCCGTTTCTCTTTTCTCTGTTTGTATCCTGTGATCAGACTTTTATCCCTGACAGGTTTTTTAAATCAGTTTTGTGAAGAAAAAACTTTTCTTGTTTTAATTTTATTATTAAATATGAGTATTTAGTTTATTAAATAATAATTATCATAAAAAGAAAAGTATTCAGTGAAAGAGCAACTTGTATATATGGACCCTCCGGGGCCACGGGCCTCGTGTTGGAGCCCTCCTCCTCCTCCTCCTCCTCCTCCTCCTCCTCCTCCTGTATTTTTTTCCTCTTCTTGTATTTTTAGCGTCGTGGCTGCAGCCCGTCCCTTCCCGGGCGTTTCCCTCTCGGCTCGGTCTAACACAGGATGTTCAACACGCTCCAACGGGACAAACGGTCCAAACACTCCATCAGTGTTCAAACCCTTGCTGCCAGATATGGAACCTGGCCCAAGTTACGGTCTATTGTTTCAGTGCTGAAGCTCAGTGAACCATAAACACACTTATTGTGCTCTTAATGCAACTTCAGGAAACTTCTGTCTGATCATAAAGGTCAAAGGTTAAGAGAGCTCATCATGGTGACAGTCATGTGATCAAATGGAGTCACATCCTTCAAATCAACAGAACTTTTACCAAAAACTAAATCATATTTGACATGTTTTTGTACTCAAAGGTGTGTTTATTATGTGTTTGTCTTCAGAGCTACTATTGATTCTATTTTCCACTCTAATTAAAGCCTGAGGCTCTGGTGGTGGATGAACTGTTCAGCAAACTGGAATCAAACATTCATGGTTTAAGATCAGAACACTTCTGTTTTTATTCTATTTAACTTTCATAATGTCACACGGAGATATTTATCAAATATCAAAACGATTTGAAATCAACTGACTCATTTTCTCCCTGTTAATATCTAAGTTTAAGATTATACTGAAATATAGGGATGCACCGATATCAGGCCGATACCGATACCATGTACTCATACTGGTTAAAGTTAACCGATACCAGTGTAGTAGCTCTGACTGGTCAGAAGGCTTCACTGACTTGTCAGTTCTGTTGTAGTTCTCTAGACTGGTGGCTAGGGGGAGCTGTGGAGCACATAACACACACATAACAGTGTGGTTAGGAGAGGAAAACTGCAATAATTTCACAGAAAATGTTGATTTTTCACATTAATATTTTAGTTTTGTGATCATTTTTATTAATATTTTATTTTTTATCTAATTCACCCTCTTTTGCTGTAACAAGCAGAGAAGAAAATAAAACCCGTCTTCCAATTTATTGCATTTTTTTGTGCGGTAGAAGTATCGGCAGGTACTCAGATCCAAGTATCGTATCGGTTTGAAAAGAGTGGTATCGCTGCATTAATTTGAGGAGATTTTATTTACCACCTGGTCATTTTCACTCCACAATTATTCACAGTTCACTAACATTTTGACATTTCTTTGAAATGAGGTGTTTTTTCATGTCTGTGGGTTTGAGCCGTTGTGTTTTCTGACTCAGAGCTGGAGTCATGGAGTTTCAGAGACCAGTCCTGATGCTCTGGCTCAACCAGTCACATTTATTTAAAAATATTATTATCTGAGAGCGTCATATGAGCATCTGACCTGAGACCTGTGTGAGTTTAGTTCTATATTTAAAGTTCTGTAGACGATACTCAAGATAAACTCTTTTTACCGGAGATCGTTTTTTACTGTTATGAATTCTTTTTCCCCATTTAAACTTAAAGATTGAATTATTGACTTTGTTTATTTCCATTTTGTAGTAAAGCTCAATCCTAAATGAGCTTTTTATAAGAAAAAAACAATAAAACTGAATAAAAAAAACCCAAAAACAGACAGACAGCTTCAGTGAATTACCACAGCCCAATATGGTCATAAAGAAGAAGGCTTGTTTTTAAAGAAATTATAACCTAAGATTTTTAATTTGAGTTCTTCAGGTGGGAATTCAATCAAACCATCAATATAAAGATTAGGGATGGTTATCGGTTTTGGTTTTTCGATAATATCGGCCGATATTGGCAATATCGGTAAATATCGGTATCGGTTTTTGTAACGATGACACACGTGACCGTTACATACCGTGCACATGTTATACATCAAACTGTTCGGCTACTTCTCCTCTCTCCCAAAATGTCAAAATATAACAAATCTGATGTATAGTTTAAGAGATATTTTTTATTTATTTGACACACCTTGCATTAAATACTGTTTGTCTTTTTTTTAATGAGGGCTACCACGCTTATATCGGTATCGGTTTATATCGGTATCGGAAATTAAGAGTTAGACAATATCGGATATCGGATATTGGTGAAAAGGCCAATGTCGAGCATCCCTAATAAAGATGACAGCATTGATAGGATTTGTTGTAAAACTGATTAAAGGTTATAAATAAATAAGTAAAATCTTAGCAGTCAAAAACACAATGAGCTTTATAACGAAGCAATAAAAGATGTTGTTCCTTTTATTAAACAGATTTATTGTCCTGCACATTTCACACAAACACACGCTGTTATTGATCTGGAACCGGTGGAGAACCAGGACACGGTTGTTGCCGCCTCTTATTGGTTTCCCAGCATCACCAGTAGCTCCAGTATCGGCTCCACCATCACCGCCTCCAGCTGCTGCTGATTCCTACATTTAGGTCACCGTGATACGAAACTTTCTGCAGCTGCAGTGTGCCCCGTCTTAAATCTCTCATCAGTCGATGTGAGGATAATAAATCTAGACGGACTGGATGCTCTTCATCAGAAAGTTTGAGTCTATTTTTTTCCAGTCGCTCAGCTTTTGACCAAATCAGCATTCTATTAGAATAATAATACTTCTTAATTCAAATTTTTTATCAATCTGCTAAACAACCATCATGATTTTTGGGTCATTTAGATTTTTTGTGGGTTCGTTCTCAGTTTAAACCACGAGGCTTCATGACGTCTGTTCTAATCACCACTGGTTTGGTCATCTATCCTGAAAATGAGACTTATTAGGAAAGTCAGGGGAGAGGCGCAAGAAATAAAACAAAAGATCGGTAAAAGAAAGAGAATAGAAGGAAGGAAAGCAGTGGTGACACAGAGAGAGATAAAGAGAGCATGACCAACCTGTGAGTCCTCAGAGGGGGAGGGGGGGTGATCAGACCGAGACCAGAGGACTCACAGACTCCAGACCTTTCCTGGACTCTTCACAGCGAACAGAGGTTTTTGGACTCTTCGTTTGATTGAGGACTGGATTGTTTCTGAGCCCGGATCCTCGGCTCCTGGCGATCCTCTACCAGGTTTTCTCCAGGAGAACCGGTTTGTGGAGACACTCAGAGGCTTAGTTTAACTAACAGCTGTTATTTTCTGACCCGGGAAACTCTCACAGGACCAAACTCTTCCAGTCTTTTCTGGTTTCTCTGCTGGTATCAGGATCTTATTGGAGACAGAAACCAGCTCCAAATCCCTGTTAGACCTTCAGACCTGCTCTCCTGGTGTCCTCTTTCTTATCCTTTTCGTTAGAACCACAGACTTTCTCTGAATCTTTTGCTTTTTCCGACCTCTTCCTGGACTTCGGTGACTCATTCTGCCTGGATTCTGCTGCCCTCTCGGACATTTGACCCATTAGATAACGTTGATTGATGCTTTCTTGGAGCTGAGCGAGGTCCGGATGCTGTGCTGGTCTTTGGAGTGACCAGTATGGTGGCAGGGCAGAGACCTTTTGTTCTGGGACAGCTGTTTAGCTCTGGATGTTCTGCAGAGAGCAGAACGCAGAACCGTAGGATGGGCAGACAGGTGGAGGTGAGGTTTTCCTCCAGTCAGAACTGCCTATACGTGCATTTATTTATTATCTGAACAAACTCCCTCTGAGGGCCACAGATGGAACCATGGGCCAAACTTAAGGCCCCCCAGGTTTAAGAAACGACATGAAGCTCCAACAAGACTCCTCCTAGTCCAACTGACCCATAAATAATAAAACTAAACCCTGACACTTTGGTTACTAAGGTTATGGTGCTAAATCTTTAGTGATGTGTTACTCATCGTGGAGGATTCCATCATGGAATGGATCCACGTTGGGTCTGATTTGTTTTTCTTTAATGTAAAACTTATTTATGTCAATAGTTTTTCTCTGCTGCCTCTTTTAGGAGCCCAGCACCAAGCGCAGTAAGCCTGCGTCCAGGGGGACGTCTCTGGTGGGCCTGCTGCCCCCCGTCAAGACCACACCGCTGAAGAGGATCAGCCAGACGCTGCAGGTAGAGCAGCCTGAATGAGCCGTCTGTCGGTGGGGAAAGCTGCAACACCTCAGCGTCTCCTGACAGAGTGCATCCTGTTGCTGGGTGGTTCTCTGGTGTATGTTTGGAACCAGTCACTACAGATGAGTGGCTCAAAGTCCTGCCTGCTGCCCCACAATCATCAGGCTTTTAGGCATCAAATAACATATTACAGCACCTGGGGAAAAATCATTTGAGAGTCTTTTTATTCATGAAAATGTCCCAAATGATAACATGGAGGAGGCGGGGCTTAAAACGTGTACTGAAACCACCCACTAGGGGGAGCTTGTTTTACCAGGTTCTGTTCCTGGGTTTATCTTCACACCGTCTTACAGACAAAGAAACAAGTCTGACAGGACATGAGAAAATAAAAGTGGCTCACATTAAAAGGACTAAAACATTTACAAAAAATAATCTCAGGAGATCGACAGGCGGATGGGGGCAGCGTCTGCAGTGATGGACGCTGAACCGATTCGAGACGCTGAGCCAGAAAGCAAGACTCTCGATTTACCGGTTGGTCTACGTCCCAATCCTCACCTGGTCACGAGCTTTGGGTAGTGACCGAAAGAACGACATCACAGATACAAGCGGCCGAATGAGTTTCCTCTGCAGGGTGGCCGGGCTCAGCCTTAGGGATAGGGTGAGGAGCTCAGACATCCGGAGACTCGGAGTAGAGTCGCTGCTCCTCCACATCGAGAGGAGCCAGCTGAGGTGGTTCAGGCATCTGGTCAGGACGCCTCCTGGACGCCTCCCTCGGGAGGTGTTCTGAGCATGTCCTGCTGGCAGGAGTCCGCCAGGTCGACCCAGGACACGCTGGAGGAGATACATCTCAGGTTGGCCTGGGAACGCCTGGGCGTCCCAGCTGAGGAGAGGATGGCCTGGGATATGGGATGCTGCCCCCGTGACCAGGACCCTATAAGCGGAGGAAGGCGAGGCAAAAATAATCCAAAGCGCCAACAGACACCTTTTAGTGTGAGGATTGTAAGTCGATCAGAAGACTTTGGTATTTTACTGTACCTGGTTGTGAGATGGACTAATGGTTCTTGAATTATTTTAGTTTGTTTGACCGCTGTAGGCTTTCTACCAAGTGTTTCGTGACTCACAGTGGGGTCACGACCCCAGCTTTGATATTATATAATATAAAGTCTATGCCACTGATATTTTTGATCAGAAAAGAAAATTAAACTCGAGTATAAGGGAGGATTGTACCTTGAACACAGTGACGTTGAGTCCCTATTCTGTCCGCTACACATTTTATCATAAAAATCTTTGAAAACGGTTGAACTTCTGTTCTGGACTTGATCAGAGTAGCACCCTGATGTGTTTCAGCTGTGAATCTGAGGAAAAGGGAACTCTCACCTCCTTCTGTACTGAATCTAAAAGAGAAGAACAACCTTTAGACGGTGAAGTCTTCATTTGTTCTAACGGTCTCTTTCTCTGCAGCGCTCCATCAGTTTTCGTAATGAGAACCGAGCAGAGAGAACGGCGCCCCTTCCTCCTCCTCCTTCCTCGTCCACGATGAAGACCCGCGTTATCTCGGCGACGGTCTCCAGCCCGTCGTCCTCCATGACTGCATCACGGGTTCCCGTAGCAACAGGTCCCTCCTCAAAACGGCGTGACAGCAAGTTGTGGAGCGAGACGTTTGACATCCGACTGGGAGCGACGCAGTCTCTGAGCGCAAAGGAGATAAAAAGACAGGAGGTACAAAAAACTGTCAGCTGCCAAACATGTCTTCATCACTGAGGACGAGTCTGAGGCTGCATCCTCAGAGACAGGAAGATGATGTCGTCTTTACACCCCAGATGTAACTGTTTAAACTTTCTATTCGTGCTGTTTATCACCAGATGGTTCAGGTAAAACTCTGTTTTATTTGAAGGCGATTTTTGAGCTGGCTCAGGGGGAGGAGGACCTGGTTGAAGACCTGCAGCTGGCCAAGAAGGTCAGGAAAACATTTTTGATGTCTTCACTACTTTAGTGTTTTAGCATCCTGATGTGTGTGTGTGTGTGTGTGTGTGTGTGTGTGTGTGTGTGTGTGTGTGTGTGTGTGTGTGTGTGTGTGTACGCGTGCACTGCAGGCCTACCACGACCCGATGCTGAAGCTGTCCATCATGACTGAGCAGGAACTGAACCAGATCTTTGGGACTCTGGATTCACTGATTCCTCTGCATGAAGGTGAGAGTTGAAGGATCTGCAGGAAGGTGACAGGAGTCAAATGATTGTTCTACTTAAATATTCAGAGGAAGCTAAATAATTATAAATAGGATCAGGGTTAGTTAGCATGATGACTGCGTGAGTTGAAAAACATGGTGGTGCAGATGGTAGCCCTGCTGCCTGACAGCAAGAAGGTTGTAGGTTCAAGTCCTGGCTCTGGAATTAGCGTGTTCCCCTCAGTGGGTTTACTCTGGTTTATTTTTCTTTTTGTAAGTTGCTTTGGATAAAAGCATCTGCTAAGAAAATAAACCTAAACATGTCAGAGTTCACATTTTAGTAAGACGGCAGTACCTGGTTTAAGTCAGCAGGTGGCAGATTAACACAGTTTAGTGGTGATTTAAACTTATTACAGAGACTTAAATTACTTTAATCATACTAGAATATATAGAGAATTCAATAAAATATATTTAAAACACTTTGTAACATTAGTTTAATAGCATACTATGCAGTTTGGGATTGTTTTTAGCACCCCCTAGTGTCCGTTTTAAGTCACTATCGTAAAAATGTTCTTCACTTAAAGAAATCAGCTGTGTTCAAGCAGGAAGAGATGGGAAAAAAAATCAGGAATCATGAGCTACAAACACTCCGGAGCTAGCATAACAGCTAGCCACATTGGGTTAGCCTAACCCTCGTGAGATACGTGACTTTGTGAGACTTCAGGGCACCGGACCAGAGACTCAGAAGTTACAAACGTGGTATTCTGGATCCAAGCAGCAGATGGAGCTGAGACAGTGACGTTTTATTTACCTGTAAAGGGTCAGATTAGCACAGACTGGTTCAAGGAAAAGATTTAAAATATGAAAAAGTTACATAGTGTGACTTTAAATTACCGTACTTTAACTATACTAGAATCTAGGGATGCTCGATATTGGCTTTTTTACCAATATCCGATATTGTGCGATACAGATATAAGCATGGTAGCCCTCATTAAAAAAAAGACAAATACAGTATTTAATGCAAGGTGTGCCAAATAAATAAAATTATCTCATAAACTATACATCAGATTTGTTATATTTTGACATTTTGGGAGAGAGGAGAAGTAGCCGAACAGTTTGATGTATAACATGTGCACGGTATGTATAGGTCATGTGTGTCATCATTACAAAAATCGATACCGATATTTACCGATATTACATTTTAATGCCAATATCGGCCGATATTATCAAAAAACCGATACCGATTCCCATCCCTACTAGAATCAATAGAGAATTTAATCAAGTGCACAGATCTGTTCAATATATTTAAAACGTTTTGTAACATTAGTTTAAAACAGCTCCCGCTCTCAACCCACACTGTTCCTCTTTAGCTCAATGGCTCCCCCTAGTGTTCAACAACAGAAATCACAAGTCACAGACAGTGAAGCCACTGGTATCGGTTCCTGGTATCGGGTAGCTTTAACCGGTATCGGGCCGATACCAGTATTGGTATCGGTGCGTCCCTATTAATAATCAAACATTTTGTCTCCCTTCAGACCTGCTCAGTCGACTCAGAGATGCCAGAAAACCCGACGGGTCCACAGAACACGTGGGACACATCCTGGCTGACTGGGTCTGTGTTAATGACCAACTGCAGTTTATAGAATTTACATTTCGTTTATTTTATTAGCTGTTAGAGAGACACTTTGTGGTGAGTTTGTCTTTGTGTCCCTGCAGCTGCCCTGTCTCTCCTCCTACACTCCATACTGCAGTAACCAGGTCAAAGCCAAGGCCTTGTTGGACCAGAAGAAGCAGGATCATCGGGTCCAGGACTTCTTGCAGCGCTGTCTTCAGTCGCCTTTCAGCAGGAAGTTGGATCTGTGGAACTTCCTGGACATCCCTCGCAGCCGGCTGGTGAAATACCCGCTGCTGCTGCGAGAAATCCTGAAACACACGCCCAACGACCACCCAGATCGGCAGCATCTGGAGGAGGCGGTGAGGAGAACCAACTTCCTGTAGGAATGTTTTAACGCTCAGATGAGCTCAGAGGAATCCAGAAGAACATCATCCGCAAGATGAAAGAACGCATTTAAGGAGTCAAACATTTGTACATTTGCTTTAATTCAAGCTGTATTTTTATGGAANCACTGGCACTAATAACCAGTACTGGGCTATGATTACAGATATAACCAGACCAGTACTGGACTAGGATTACAGATATAACCAGTACTGGGCTATGATTGCAGATGCTGATGGTTCAGAACGTGGTGGCGGACATCAACAGGCGGACCGGTGAGTCCGAGTGTCAGTACTACAAGGAGCGTCTGATGTATTCAGAGGAAGGACAGAGGGACCAGCTCATCGATCGGACCAAGACCCTGAGCTGTCACGGAGAGCTAAAGAACAACAGAGGCCTCGTCAGTAGATCTCTATCAGTTTTATATCTTTTTTTTAAACTCAAACGTCGTATAGATAAACACAAGGTTCAGATTCATCCATGTGTCTTTAGAGGATGGATGAGAGAAGATTCATGTTTTAGTTTATTTTTATTATTTATGTTTTAGGGTTTGTTTTAGCCTCTTAGGAGGGCATTCTTTAATATTTTAAAAAGGTAAATAGTTTCAGAAGATCAGGTCAGTGAGTCATTCATCTTTTCTGCTGAAATGTAGCTGAAGATTATTCGTCTGATTTAGATGCCCTGCAATGTAAGGATGGGTAATTTAAAGGTAAATAACAGAAACGTACCTTTATCAGGGTTAGTTTATACAGCAGGTTTTTAGAGTGAGACAAATATTTGTCACTCACTTTACTGCCTTGGTGATTTAAAGGCACATGCAGTTTTGCTTGTTTTTAACACCCCCTGGTGTCCGTTTTAAGTCACTGTTGTAGAAATGTTAGCATCATTTCTGCTCAGAAAGCCCTAAATCTACCTGTTAAATGTCTCCTCAGCCTTCACTGCTTTCTACTGGAGCGGTTCATCACTCATTCAAAGAAATCAGCTGTTCAAGCAGGGAGAGATGGGAAAAATCAGGAATCATGAGCTAAAAACACTCCGGAGCTAGCATAACAGCTAGCCACATTGGGTTAGCCTAACCCTCGTGAGACACGTGACTTTGTGAGACTTCAGGGCACCGGACCAGAGACTCAGAAGTTACAGACGTGGTATTCTGGATCCAAGCAGCAGATGGGGCTGAGGGACTTTATTAACCCTTAAAGGGTCAGATTAGATCAGACTGGATCAAGGAGGAGATTTTAAATTAGGAAAAAGTTACATAGTGTGCCTTTAATATTTGTCTCATTCTCAAAAATTTTGTCCACAGGTTCATTTTAGCTGTACATAATATATAATTTAATTTTAAACAATTTAAGGACAAGATCAGGAGATTTAAATAATCAAATCTGTCCTGTCTGAAACAAGTGAACTTAAGTGTTAATTTGAACCAACATGTTTTTTGTCTCTTTCTCCAGAAACTCCATGTATTTCTGTTCCAGGAAGTCCTGGTCATCACCAGGTCGGTCTCCCTGAACAACCAGCCGCTCAGTTACCAGCTCTGCCGCCAGCCGATCCCCATCCATCAGCTGGACCTGGAGGACCTCTCCGACGGCGAGATGAGGGTGGGGGGGTCAATCAGAGGAGCCTTCAGCAACAACGAGCGAAGTCAGTACCGCACAAACACAACAGACGCTGCTGCTGAAGTCAGAATCAGTGTTGACATATTTCCTCGGTTCATTTAGGTTGTTGTTGTTTTTTGTGGTAACAGGATTAAATCCTCAACTCAGAAGCTCAGAGTTCAATTTCACTGACAGAAAGTCAAACTCACATCATCACTGAAGATTTGACTCAAACATACAGTATGGTAGTTTTTATCCTAAACATGGTGAATTGACCAATATTCACCAGGAACAGCCTGATCTGGAATCAGATCACCTGAAAGTCAAAAATCTGATATTTTTCCTGGCCCATGAACTCACCACTGCTAAGTTCTAATTCACTCTATTAATAGCAGATCGTCAACGCAGAAGTTTTTAATTTTTGAGTCATAATTCTTAATTTAATAATGATTTTTTTTTTATGTACATGTAATGGACATGGGACCGCACATTGTCACAGTAACAATAGAGAGCAAAACACCAGCTGTTGAAACGCTATGCTAACCCTGGTTTTAACTCTTTCTACGTCCAAACGTCTTTAGCTTCCTGCAGCTGAAAAGCTGTTTTTCTTTTTGGGACTCTGGGATTTTTTCCTAAAACTGAAGTGCTAACAGCTGTTTCTGTCCTTCTCTCACTTCCTGGATGTTCTGCTGAAAAACGCTCCAGCAGCATTAATGGAGGATCCAATCAGTGAGGAAGTGAGGCGCTACAGAGAGACAGACAGTCTGAAACGTCTGATTGGCTGAGGTTTTTAGAGAACTGTGAGGGAACCACCTTATTGATTTCTTTCTTTTTTAATCGCCACAATATAATTATAGATACACTATGTTAGAATGTTGTTAAAATGCATGAAAAAAAAAACATTTTAAGCTACTTTGTTTACCAAATTACTTTTTTCAGAGCTGTGAATGATCAGCCCTCAAATCCAAAAACTGGTGCGTCTTTGAACAAATGTGCAGATATTTACTGTGAGATTTTAGACCATTTCAATGTCAAAAATGTATTTCATTCAGTAAAAACAAAACAAAAACTAAAAAAACACAAAAATGCAAATAAGCATAACCAAGAATGAAAAGGAACAGAAAGAAGAGAAAAACTCTTATTAATATCTGCCCCTTTAAAAAGAAAATAGTAATATTAAAATAAATAAAGATAGAATAGAATTTAAAAAGGAAAGGCTTTAAATGAAGATGAATCTGTTTACTGCCCTTTCGGCAATTAATGTGTAAATTAGATTAAACAAAAAGCTGAATGTTTACAGCAATTTACCCAGAACCCAAACATTATCATAATTTATATATACATACACATACATATGCATATACATACCCATACATCATACATACATAAATCAAACCAAACATAGCCCATTAAAGGTCTAATTCATTTATTTATATACTTTAAATATAAAGTCTTTTGTCTTCTCTTTAAACTTTCTAATGTTTTGACATTGTTTCATGTCGTCACTGATGTTGTCCCATAACTGGACTCCTCTTGATGAATTTGGCTTTGCTGAGAATGATTTTTGGACCAAACATTTGAAAATCAGAATCAAAGCAAATAAAACCCTGAAAGAAAGATGAGAGTTTTATGATTTTTACCAAGTTATTTATAACAAAATAGGTGAGAAATAAAGAAGACAAAGCATTACAGTTTATCTCAGTCATTGTGGTGTGTTTCTCACTTCACTATTAAAGGCACACTATGCAGTTTTGGTTTGTTTTTAGCTCCCCCTAGTGTCTGTTTTAAGTCACTGTCATAAAAACGTTAGCATAGTTTCTGCTCAGAAAGCTCTAAATCTACCTGTTAAATGTCTCCTCAGCCTTCACTGCTTTCTACTGGAGCGGTTCATCACTCATTCAAAGAAATCAGCTGTGTTCAAGCAGGGAGAGATGGGAAAAATCAGGAATCATGAGCTAAAAACACTCCGGAGCTAGCATAACAGCTAGTTAGCCTAACCCTCGTGAGATACGTGACTTTGAGAGACTTCAGGGCACCGGACCAGAGACTCAGAAGTTACAAACGTGGTATTCTGGATCCAAGCAGCAGATGGAGCTGAGGGACTTTTTATAAAGGGTCAGATTAGCTCAGACTGGATCAAGGACAAGACTTAAAATATGAAAAAGTTACATAGTGTGCCTTTAACATTTGACATTAAAATGTACTTGACAGATTTCAACATTGAGCTTAACATTTCTGTTGTGTAATGACTCAAACAATGAAATGAGGACTATTAGTTTTGACTATAGTTGATTCTGACTGACAGGAAGTTCATGATGAAGCTAACTTTATTTAAAAACAGCAGCAGTGACCAAAGTCCTGAACATAAAGGCATAAAAACATTAAAGAGGATCAAATAAAATCAAAGTTTAAAGGACAGACATAAAGAAAGCACAAATAGATTTGACAGAAATATAAAATAATAAAATAACCACAGCATCCATCGTGTAAAACAACAGGCTTCTCTATTAACGCCCATCAATCTTGACTTGACCTCAAAAAGAAATTTTGTGATGAAAATGGACAAAAGAATCAGATCACCATGAGTTCATATCAGAGGAGCTGCAGCGCATGTGTATTTCAATAGCAGCTGTCACTGGATGATGTTTTATTTTGATAATGTCTTCAATGTCTCCTTTTCTTCTCCTCTCAGCGAAGAACTTCTTCCGGGTTTCGTACCGCGCAGGAGGACAGCTACAGACCCACTGCTTCCAGGCCAGCGACGCCTTCAACAAACAGCAGTGGATCAACTGCATCCGACAGGCCAAAGAAGCAGCAGAACTGACAGGAGAACAGCCTCTACAGACAGGACAGCATCTGGAGACAGGACTGGGACAGACGGAGACATCTGATCAGACAGGTCTCAGTCTGTGCAAAGATTCTGAACTTGAAAATGAGAAAGAGACCTGGGAGGAGATGGAGGCTGAGCAGAATGGAGGAGAAGATCTTGGTGTACTTAAGGAGGACAAGATGACTGAGGATGTGATGACAGGAGGGGAGGTGGAGGTAGGTGGAGATTCAGGAAAGTGTTTGGAATTAGACGCTGCGTCAGGAATGGACAGTGAGACCAAGACGGAGGTGGAGGCGAGGCAGGAAGGAGAAACTAATGTAGACTGGAAGATGGACGAAGGAGGAGAGACTCTCAGCTCCGGTGAGAATAACGCTCCTGTCTCCTCATCAACCAAACGAGAAGAGGAGGCCTTGATGGAAGAGGAGGAGGAGGACGGTGAAGACGAACAGGTCAACATGGAGGCTGAGTGTGAGGAGCTGACCTTCAGGTGCTGAAACCAGAACCAAACACAGAACTGAAGGATGAACTCCGCAACTGAATCCACTAACTGAGACTGGATGAAAGAAAAGGTGGCACTTTGTCCATCAGTTCTCTCAAGGAGCTCATTTAATTCTCAAATAATTTGTCGGTTTTACTTTGGAAATCCAAACAACCTCTAGTTGCATTTTGCTCCCTGGTTCAAAAAGCTCAGCGTGGTCGCATTCAGTTAATTTATCTCAAACTCCGACATTTAAGAAACATCTTCATCTAAAAACCTTTTCTAGCAGCTCAGGATCGATTTCTGTTTAACAAAGTAAATTATTATAATAACGACTTTTGTCAAAGTCACTTTAAAGGCACACTATGAAGTTTAGCTTGTTTTTAGCACCCCCTAGTGTCTGTTTTAAATCATTGTCTTTGCTCAGAAAGCCTAAATCTACCTGTTAAATGTCTCCTCAGCCTTCACTGCTTTCTACTGGAGCGGTTCATCACTCAGTCAAAGAAATCAGCTGTTCAAGCAGGGAGAGATGGGAAAAATCAGGAATCATGAGCTAAAAACACTCCGGAGCTAGCATAACAGCTAGCCACATTGGGTTAGCCTAACCCTCGTGAGACACGTGACTTTGTGAGACTTCAGGGCACCGGACCAGAGACTCAGAAGTTACAGACGTGGTATCCGGATCATTAACCCTTTAAAGGGTCATATTAGCGCCGACTGGCTCAAGGAGAAGATTTAAAAATAGGAAAAAGTGACATAGTGTGCCTTTAACAGTAAAAGCTGCCCCTGAACACACACTACAACCATTTCTCTCCTAACAATAAAAAAATTCTATAAAGATTTTAGGATTCAGCTCCTCAAATCATTGATTGCAGCTGATTATTTGTGTTTCCGTCTGCAGAAACTTATGACTGAGAAACATTTGAACATCCTGTCTGCACACAGGAAGGACGTCAGCTTTAGATGGTCACAAGCTTTAAAGCGCCGTAACGACACAAACAGGAAGCTTCAATGCATTTTCACTTTTTGTAATCATGTTTGGCTCATCCGGTAAAACTGAAACAACTCAGTTTGTGTTCATTTATGTACAGAACCCTGTTGTATGTACTGTATGTGAAGACTGTAAATGAGGTCAAAAAGCGTTGTAAACTGAGTATATATGTCTTCTTAACTCATGAATTTTGATTATAATGTCAAGACAATCTTGTCTTAGTTTGCTATTAATGAAGAACATATTTGATTAAAGCCATTTTTAAATGTAAAAAAAAGATATTTGCACATCTCAGAGGAAAAATGCTTCTGGAAACCATTTTTACTTTGTTGTTTAAAGACATATTATGCAGTTTTGCTTGTTTTTAGCACCCCCTAGTGTCCGTTTTAAGTGACAGTTGTTAAAACATTAGCATTGTTTCTGCTCAGAAAGCCCTAAATCTACCTGTTAAATGTCTCCTCAGCCTTCACTGCTTTCTACTGGAGCGCTTCATCACTCATTCACAGAAATCAGCTGTGTTCAAGCAGGGAGAGATGGGAAAAAAAATCAGGAATCATGAGCTAAAAACACTCCGGAGCTAGCATAACAGCTAGCCACATTGGGTTAGCCTAACCCTCGTGAGATACGTGACTTTGTGAGACTTCAGGGCCCCGGACCAGAGACTCAGAAGTTACAGACGTGGTATTCTGGATCCAAGCAGCAGATGGGCTGATGGACTTTTATTAACCTGTAAAGGGTCAGATTAGCTCAGACTGGATCAAGAAAAAGATTAAAAATAGGGAAAAGTTACATAGTGTGCCTTTAAGAACAAAAAGGTGATATTCAGTTGGACTGTTTAGCAATGTGGATTCATCCTGAACCAAAGAATCAATAAATTGTATAAAATAAAGTCTCTGGGTTGATTTTTACTAATAACAAAATGTTCCCATAAAAAAGAAAAGAGCTTTTAGCTTTTAAAGTTATAAAACGAGTAGTAAAACGAGGAGGACCTGAAGAGGAAACCCTGAGGAACGCCTCTCGGAAACAGATAAAATGACACAGTTTCAATAAATATATTTAAACAAAGATGTCATCTTAAAGTGATAATATGCAGTTTTGCTTGTTTTGGGCGCCCTCTGGTGTCCATTTTAAATCACTGCATTACACAAGTTAGCATATTGTTTCAGCTTCTAAACGCCTAAATCTACCTGTTGAAATGTCTCCTCAGCCTTCATAGCTTTCTACAGGAGCGGTTATTTACTCCTTCAAAGAAATCAGCTGTGTTCAAGCAGGGAGAGATGGAAAAAAATCAGGAATCATGAGCTAAAAACACTCCAGAGCTAGCATAACAGCTAGCCACATTGGGTTAGCCTAACCCTCGTGAGACACGTGACTTCCTGGGTACCGTGACGGCGACAGAGATTTTACAATCGTGGTATTCCGGATCTAACCACCAGATGGGGCTAAGTGACTTCTCATTAACTCTGTAAAGAGTCAGATTAGCACAGACTGGCTCAAGGAGAAGATTTAAAAACTATGAAAAAGTTGCATATTATCACTTTAAAATGAGGTGTTAAAACTGAACAAAGCTGTCCTCTGAGACCTCTAAAGTCTCCGTTTATGGCAGAATTATGAGATGCTGTTGGAGATCAGTAAATAAAACAACACAAAGAAGGTGTGTGCCACTGCCCAGCTGTTTATGCTGATGTCTGTCAGGAGTCATTTTAATGACTTCTGTTAAATGTATCTGTAGCACCGTAGAATGGGGTAATCTGTTAGTCTGAACATTTCTCTGCATTTGTTTTTGTTTTATTTTATAAAGCATTTTTACCCTTTTATTCACAACCTTGATGTCTAAACTCTTTCTTTAAAATTTCACCTAAACTTGCAGGACACGGTTTGCTCTAGATTCTCCGGTTTCTGAGTAGGAAGAAGAAGAAGAAGAAGAAAGCCTCTAAGAACCAGATGAATAATCAGAAATTGTTCTTTACATTTTAATCTGAAATTGTTGAAAATTGATAAAAGTAGGTCATTGCATTAGGTATTGCTCTCTTTACTCTAAAATAGAAGAAGACAGTTTTTCTAAACAAGTGAATTCCACATGATTGGATATGGAACTAGAATTGGGACTTTAGTTTTGTACTTGTGACTTTCAGTTTTGTGCTCAAAATACAAAACTAAAAATTTACAAGTGCAAAACATGAGTTCCAAGCACAAAAATGAAAGTCACAAGTACAAAACTAGAGTTACAAGTACAAAACCAAAAGGTACAAGTACAAAACGTAAGTTAAAAGTACAAAACTAGAGTTGCAAGTACAAAACCAAAAGGTACAAGTACAAAACATAAGTTACAAGTACAAAACTTACAAATTACAAATACAAAACATGAGTTAAAGTACAAAACTAAAAGGTACAAGTACAAAACTGAAAGTTACAAGTTTAAAACATGAGTTACAAGTACAAAACTAGAGTTACAAGTACAAAATTAAAAGGTACAAGTACAAAACTGAAAGTCACAAATACAAAACGTAAGTTAGAAGTACAAAACTAAAAGGTACAAGTACAAAACTGAAAGTCACAAGTACAAAACTAGAGTTACAAGTACAAAACTAAAAGGTACAAGTACAAAACTGAAAGTTACAAGTACAAAACTGAAAGTTACAAGTGCAAAACTAGAGTTACAAGTACAAAACTGAAAGTTACAAGTACAAAACTAGAGTTACAAGTACAAAACTAGAGTTACAAGTACAAAACTAAAAGGTACAAGTACAAAACGTAAGTTACAAGTACAAAACTAAAAGGTACAAGTACAAAACTAAAAGGTACAAGTACAAAACTGAAAGTCACAAGTACAAAACTAGAGTTACAAGTACAAAACTAAAAGGTACAAGTACAAAACGTAAGTTACAAGTACAAAACTAAAAGGTACAAGTACAAAACGTAAGTTACAAGTACAAAACTAAAAGGTACAAGTACAAAACTAGAGTTACAAGTACAAAACTAGAGTTACAAGTACAAAACTAAAGGTACAAGTACAAAACTAAATTACAAGTTCAAAACTAGACTTACAAGTACAAAACTAAAAGGTACAAGTACAAAACTAGAGTTACAAGTACAAAACTAGAGTTACAAGTACAAAACTAGAATTACAAGTACAAAACTAGAGTTACAAGTACAAAACTAGAATTACAAGTTCAAAACTAGACTTACAAGTACAAAACTAAAAGGTACAAGTACAAAACTAGAGTTACAAGTACAAAACTAGAGTTACAAGTACAAAACTAGAGTTACAAGTACAAAACTAAAAGGTACAAGTACAAAACTAGAGTTACAAGTACAAAACTAGAGTTACAAGTACAAAACTAGAGTTACAAGTACAAAACTAGAGTTACAAGTACAAAACTAAAAGTTACAAGTACAAAACTAGAGTTACAAGTACAAAACTAGAATTACAAGTTCAAAACTAGACTTACAAGTACAAAACTAAAAGGTACAAGTACAAAACGTAAGTTACAAGTACTAAACTAAAGTCCCAATTCTAATTCCATAATTGTAACCATGAAGTATAAGCAATAACTTGGTAAAAATGTTAACAGAGGAAAACATATACAGCTACATAAGAAAAAAGTAGAATATTATCTCAAACGTATTCCTTTTTGAAAGTGAAACTCATACATGGAATCATTACACAGAGTGAAATATTTCAAGCCTTTATTTCTTGTCATTTTAATGGTTATGGATTAAATAAATCGATTTTCCAGCAGGACTTGGTACCTGCCCACACTGCCTAAAGTACCTGAAGCTGCTTCCATGACCACATGGTGTTACTGAGCTCTGATTGGCCAGCAGACTGGCCTTACCTGGACCCCACAGAGACACCAGACCCAACAATGCAGGGCTGCTATCAGAGCTACCTGGGCTTCCATCAGACCTCAGCAGCTCCACAGGCCGATCTCCTCCATGACACCAAGCTGATGCAGGAATTCATGCAAAAAGAGGACCAACCAAGTATTTACTGCATAGAAATTAACGCTTTTCAGAAGCATTTCTGTTTAAAATATTTTAATTTTGAGGTGAACTCCATCATAACCTCTGGCCTCAGACCTGACCTGAGATCTTTTAGCCTCCTTCATGTTGTCAGACAGGTTCTGTTGAAGGGATTTCTTAATTCTACAGGTCTGGCAATAATCAGGCTAGTGGGCCTGATGCAGCTTTCCAAATAATGTCTAAATCTAAACTAATTCCTGATTTAACAAGGGGATAAATAACTTTTTCACATAGGGCCAGGTTGGTTTGGATTCCTTTAATAGATGAAATCATCATTTGAAATATTAATTGTGAATTTACTCAGGTTATTTTTGTCTGATATTGAAATTTGTTTGCTGATCTGAAACATTTAAATGTGTCGAAGAAGCAAAAACAGAAGTTTGTAAGGGGGCAAATACTTTTTACAGCTCTGTAAATTGTTTGCTGAGATTAGTGTTTGACGTTAAAATGTTCAGTTTTTAGGAAGAAAAAAACTTGTAAAAATCGCTTAAGGGGCTCCATCCTTTACCTGACCTTAGACCAGTTTGTCCAGTAGATGGCAGTAATGTAGCGCTTATGGAAGCAGCTGCAGCTGAATCCCAGTGAAGAAGAGTTGTGTCTGCAGGAGGAATGGTGCTATGGTGCTGGTTCGCTTCCCTGCGCTGCTGCGGGTCCTGGTAACGGGATCGCGGGACTCGAACCGAGAAACGCTGGCTGAGTGACGTTTAGGGAGACGCTCGTTGCTCTGGTGGAGAATCCTACAATGGACGACAGCTTTGTCCGGAGGGAGGCTTGTCATCAGAGAAGGGTGTCTCTGACCGCGGAGGTAGGAGCTAACGCTAGGTCGCAAAATGACGACGTGATTAGGGTAACCCATGGCCGAAAACCTCAACCTGCGGCGCGCAGACTGAACTCCGCTGCAGGGAGGATGGAGCGGAGAAACTCGGCACCGCAAGTGGTCCATCAGCGGCATATGCCGATGCAGCCCAATAAGTTTCACATACCGAAAAAAAACAAAGAAAACAAAGGTAGGATGCTCATTATTCATACGTTAAAATATGTGTATATTGTTGGCGATTTCTTGTATTTTAAAATCTTCAGACGTAGATGTAAAGTTGTCTCCAGAGGTAGACAATTCCATTATCGGACAAAACAGCTACATTTTCGATGCTAGCTTAGCAACAAGACGCAATATTGCACGTATTTATTGTGATTTATGTTATCTACGTAGCTGTTTTCGTGTTTATTATAAACTGTACATTTTTTAATTTGTGGGATGCCCCTGAACAAACTACGATGTTTTAAAATAACGGCTAACTGAGGTCAAGGATGCTAATGGCTAGCATTCTGCAAATTACCGTCATTACGAGCTCGTAATTCATCACATTACGTCTAGGTTTAGCTACTTGGTAACTGTGGATTGTTTTGTAGTTGAAGTAAGTCACCATGTTTTCATTTTTAATCTGAAAGCGTGTTTCAGTTGTTTGTTTACGTTAGCTTCTGGTGGCTAAAACCAGGTAGCTAAGCCGCCTCCATCGTGTTTACATTACAGTTTGTACGCTCACATGTATCACCTGTTCCTCCTCTGATGATTAAAAATGACACAGAAATCTGAAATAACAGTTTTGTTTTATGTTCGAAGTTGCTTAACGACTATAAAAGACAAAAGCAAACAAATGCTAGTTTTTCAGGACCTATTTGCTGTGAAAGTATTCCTCATACTAAATAAAACACAGCCGTGGCTCAGCAGCAGTAAGGACGGCTGTCTGCCGCTCAGGTGTTGAGCGGTTCAGACCCTGCTATCTTTGGGCTTAGACACTGAACCCCAGAGTTGTCCCCTGGCTTGTTTTCAGCAGGCAGTGTGATCTCATGTTTAATTTCTGTCATGGGATGAACATATACCATCTCTCTGAGGTGTTCATACCCCAGCTGAGGCCTCACCACACAAAGAGAGGCAGCTGCAGGATCTGTGTCCTCCTGAGAGTTTGGTGCCAGCCAGGCAAATTGGACAGGTTTATTAAGTTGAATGGTCAATACCCTTATCTACACACAAAACACAAAGAAATGATCAAAATTATGTCTTGTACACATCTTTATTTCAAGCAAAAACTACAGAAATATGATATTTTTAAAGTCCTGATAGATTAGGGTCTAAGTGTTAGGTTGATAGTATTCAACATTTAACCTCACTCCTTTCTGAGCTTTGGACAGAATATTTGACAAAATGTATTTAGGGCTACTTTACTCAGATGTTTTTATTGGTGGGAACCAGTTAAAGAACATGTGTGTACATGTGTTTAATTAGAAAGTGTAACATAGTTTTGGTCTTTGTGACAATCAATATAAACATAAAGGCCTAAGGTATTAAGTTTGATGAGAAAAGCCTGTATATAAGCCAGATATCCTCCGTGTGTAGTAAACATTTACTCAAATTATGAACCATGTTTTATTAACTCGTTTTTCTGTAGGATCTCATTCATTTTGTTGCAGCCAGATCTCTCCTGCAGCTTGTTTAGGTGCTCCTTATTACCCAGGTATTACATGTATCCCCATCTTTTTAGCTCTGTTCCAGCTGGTGTCCACTGAATCCAGGGAGTATGAAAACATGAAGACCATTCTAACCTCCAGCTACATTGACACCAACTCCGCTGGCTGTTTCGTCTACAGCAACCCTCGTCTTGTTCACAATGAGCTTCTGGAGAAGGAGGTGAGGGATGAACTCGCTCAGACCTTTTGCTATTCAGACGTTTTCAGACATGGTTTGTTTACCTGTCATCTGATTTTGACACTGAAAAAATGTGTTGTTTTAAAATTGTAAAAATGTTATGCTGAATAAATCCAATGTCTTTAGAATGAGAATGATGTCATTTGCATTCGATTAGCTCCCATCAGTGAAGGTTATTCAAATTGGAGTATGCAGTAGCTGCTGTTGACTTTTGAGTCATGTCACTAAGAATTGATTGATTGATTGATTGATTGATTGATTGATTGATAAATAATTTCATGTGTTTCAGTTTGTAGAAAAGAGGAAGGAGATGAAGGCTGATGGACGAACAGAGAAGGAGCTGGAGGAGAGTTACTGTTTCTTGTTGACTTCTTCAGTCAGTGTGAGTTTAACACCTGTTGAGTATTGAGCTGTTTAATGGGTGTTTGGAATGTTAAAGGGGTATTTGATTTGACTAGCGTTAGGGTTTAGAGACTCTGCTCACATTAAGTGATGTCACCAATGGGTGTTGTCTTTACTGTAGATAAATAACTGATAGAACGCCACTTAAAAACAAATTATTATCCCCGACCTTTAGCAGATACTACATTTTCAGCACTTTTGTTATTATATCACATTCTCTTGTATCCACTAGTTATACACACACATACCGTAATTTCCGGACTATAAAGCGCACCTAATTATAAGCCGCAGCAGCTAAATTTGGGGGAAATTGCAGATTTGTCCACACATAAGCCGCACCGGAATATAAGCCGCGGGTGTTTTAATGCTAATGCAGCAGGGGGGCTGAGGGGGGAGGGAGAGGTGTGGAGAGCAGTTGTCTGGCTGCCACTTGGGTGAGGAATCCGTTGGAGGTGTGAATGGCTGTTTTTCAATAGGATGAGTTGAAACATTAAAGATAACAAAAGAAGTCAAACTGCCTTCATTGTCAAAGGTGCAGCTGTGCAAAAGGGCGGGGCCATCAGTTTCGAACAGACCACTTGTCAGTGTTAATTAGTTGCAGAATGTTGCAAAAACAAAGAAAACACGTAGGAAAACGGCTCACCAATGAATGGCTCCCATCAAAGAACCATTAGTCCCATCACTACTCCCGACTCACGTCTGTGTAATCCTGCACGTAGTCAACAGGGCGACCACCACCCCCATACCCCCCTTATACCGCCATTGGGTAATCTTTCGTGAAAAGCACATGATTGCGCAACCAGAGGTAGCGCTAGACTTTTTAGTTTTTAGTCATCTCATCGGGATCTCTGGCAAGAACCTCCAGAGACTACAGTACATCCAGAACAGCGCTGCCAGGATCCTGATGAGGGTGCGCAAGCATGAGCACATCACCCCCATTCTGAAAGCACTTCACTGGCTCCCTGTCCCACTTAGAATAGAATACAAACTCTGCCTCCTCTCCCACCAGTGCATTTACGGTCAAGCCCCCCACTACCTAAAGGAACTCCTCACTTCCCCGACCACACGCATCCTTCGCTCCGTAAAAGCGAACACGCTTCAAACCCCCAGAACCAAGCTCTGCAGCATGGGAGATCGGGCTTTTTCCTCTGCTGCTCCGAGGTTGTGGAACTCCCTCCCTGTCCACTTAAGGTCTCCACAAACTGTGGATGCTTTTAAACAGAACCTGAAAACCTACCTTTTTAGAAAAGCTTTTTGTTAGTTTTATTCTGTAGCCGCCCCTTTTACTTTTTTAAACTTGTTTTATGAGTGTTGACTCAGCTATTTTAACCTTCTCCGCTGTAGCACTTTGAGATTGCAAAATATTAAGTGCAATATAAGTTAAATTTATTATTATTATTATTATTATTATTATTATTATTATTATTATTATTTGACTCACAGGGTTAAAAAAA
>SSNR01000054.1:1682837-1696528 GCA_006937965.1 Callopanchax toddi | reverse complement strand
AAAAAAAATCCAGTCATAATCTATTTTTATCCGTCACATTAATTTTACACTTATTACATTTTCAATAGCATTATTACTCTAACACTGGGCCCATTTAGCACACAAATCCATAAAATTAGACTCTAAATTAGTCGATCAGCCAGTCATCATATAGAAATTCCCAAAAACTCCGTTTGGAGTCGAGCTCAGCGCAGCAGCAGGTGAGGTGATCCTCTGTGCGCTCCGCGGGACTCTGATTACCGTGTAATATTAACGTTCATTATGAGATCATGAGAGAGATGAGGGGTTCACATATTTTCATTGAGATACTCAGGGGAAACCTGGTGCTGATGTTTAATGCGGACCTCCTCGTAGGTTAGTGGGCGTTTGGAGTCCAGTTCTATGTGCGCGCAGCTCGCAGAGCAGATTTTGCGTGTCAACAAGCGTCCACAGCCTATGAACGCTAGTCCGAGAGCGCATTACAACAGAAAGTGTAGTTAGTCTGCATCTGATCGCACGCTGAGCACCGGATTGCAAAGGGGCATTTGAGCGGATCAGGTCTGCGGCTGTGGAGGCTTGTTGACACGCAAAATCTGCTCCGCGAGCCGCGCGCACATAGAACTGGACTCCAAACACTAACCCGCGAGGAGGTCCGCATTAAACAGCAGCGCCAGGTTTTCCCCTGAGTATTTTAATGAAAAATATGTGAAACCCTCATCTCTCTCATGATCTCATAAGGAACGTTAATATTCTGTAATCAGAGTCCCGCGGAGCGCACAGAGCTGCACCTGCTGCTGCGCTCAACTCCGAACGAAGTTTTTAGAAATTTCTATATGATGACTGGCTGATCGACTAATTTAGTGTCTACCGTAATCCTATGGATTTATGTGCTCATGGGCCCAGTGTTAGATCAATCAAATAATTGGAACAGAGCGATCTGCAGCTTCTAAACAGGTTCTCCAAACCGCGACAGTCAGTGGAGGATGAAAAGATTAGAAACAATTAGAATAATATACAAAAGTAATGAAATAATGCTACTGAAAATGTAATTATTATAATTTTTTAATTAATAAGTGATGGATAAAAATAGATTATGACCGGATTTTTTAAAATCCTGTCAGTCAAAATGACAGGAGGGAAAAAAGTCAACCACTCGGGACAGAGATGACTGTTTGGGAACGCAAAGCGTCCCGTTTATTAACATTTAAAAAACAACAAAAAATCTTTTAATCAATCAATCAAACAAACTTTCACATCTTTGACCTGATGAAACACATTTATGCGTGTAAAAATAAAACAATGCGCTCCCAGCGCAGGTCCTGCAGTCGGCCTACCGTAGTAGCGCAGTATATAACAAAACAAAGCAACGCTTGAAAAGGCAATAACGTTAAAGGGCTAAATTAGTTTTCTTTTTAACAAAATAACCAGCATCTTTTCTGAAAACTGCCAACACAGCTCTAAATGTGCAGTAACGCTGCCGTTTATTTTATCAAAATAACCAGAAAGATCAGTCCCGTGTCATCGTTTTAGTCTGTACTAAAACCCCCAAAGTCCTCGTCGTCAGTGTCTGAAACAAACAGACCCAGAATGGACTCGTCAGCCACTCTTTCTCCTTCAAAACCAACGAACTCCTCTTCCTCGGTGTCTGAATCGAACAGCCTCAGAAGAACGGCTTCAGCTGTCGCGCCATCCTCTTCATCACCGTCACGCAACAGTCCAGCTTTCCGAAACCCGTTGGTGATCGTGGATGTTTTCACACTTTTCCATGCTGTCAGGATCCACTGGCAGACTTGAGCTAAGGTTGCTCTTCGCATGCGACCAGTTTTGGTGAACGATTTCTCGCCGCTGGTCATCCATGCCTCCCACTGAACTCGGAGTGCCACTTTAAAAGCACGATTCACACTAATGTCCAGTGGCTGCAAATGCTTCGTTGTGCCCCCAGGAATCACAGCTGGAATAGAGTTTGTGCTCTTGATGGCTGCTTTCACCGAATCCGTTATATGAGCCCTCATGCTGTCCAGAACGAGCAACGCTTTTTTTTGGTGAAAAAATCCGCCAGGTCGCTTGACGTAGCACTCATTTAGCCATTCCTTCATTATGTTTTCCATCATCCACCCTTTCTGGTTGACTTTTACCAAGATGTCTTTTGGGAATTTTTCTTTTGGCATAGTGATCCTTTTAAAAATCACCATCGGTGGAAGCTTTACTCCAGATGCGGTGCAGCCCAGAACACAAGTGAAATTTGTTCTCGTGGCCGGTTGTTCTCAGTGTGATGGACGATTCACCTTTCTTGTTTACAGTCCTTGTAAGAGGCAGGTCAAAGGACAGAGGCACTTCATCCATGTTGATGATCTCGTCCGGTCCGATGGAATGTTCATTCATCTTTTTCTGTGTAAATTCGCGGAAGTTCGCTATTTTCTCCTCGTGGTCTGGAGGGAGTTGCTGACACAGAGTCGTCCGTGCCCTGATGGACAGTCCTTTTCGTCTCATAAATCTGAGACACCATGATGGTCCACCAATAAAATCTTCAATATTCATTTCATTGGCGGTTGTTTTGGCTTTCAGTCGGATCTGCACGGTGGAAACACCCCGGCCGTCTGCTCTCTGCGTGTTCACCCAGTCTTCAAGAAAGTTTTCAAGCTCTGGCCATCTGCTTTTCTTACCTCTAAAGGATTTTTTGGTCTTTTTGCATTGACCCAGTTCTTCACGCTGTCGTCTCCAACGTCTCACCATTGACTCATTGATGCCAAGGGTACGCGCAGCAGCTCTATTTCCGTCTTTCACAGCCAGATCAATTGCCTTTAAATTAAAAGCAGCATCATATGCAGTTCTCCGTTTGTTTTCCATACTTCCTCTGTCTCGCTCTCCTACTCTGTTATGCTCTCGTTGCTTTGTGTTGCTCTATTTATTTGGCACGAACTGTCCCGCCTCTTCTCTGGTGTTTCCTTGATAGTGCGCCCCTGCTGGCCGTTAAAAAACCAACAGATAAGCCGCACCATTGTAAAAGCCGCAGGGTCCATGGCAAGTGAAAAAAGTAGCGGCTTATAGTCCGGAAATTACGGTACATATATATATATTTATATTAGTGGTGGCCACTTGATAAAAAAAAATCGAATTAATTAGAGGCTTTGCAATTAACAATCACAAGTAATCGCATTTTAATAGTACAAAAAAATTTGCCCCTAAAAGCGATTTTTTTTTATTTAAAACATTTTTAGTGGGGGACAGAATCAAATAATAGTAAAGCTGGGTAAAATTGGACAGATCTAAAACTTAATTGTGTTAATTTTTTTACTTGTTATTTTTTTTCTAATTAATTCATCAAAATAACTTGTTAAATTCCCATCCCAAATTTTTATATATATAATATACATACATACAAGGTAACAGAGCTGGTATTTCAAACTGTTGAGAAGCTAATTATTGATATTCTTTGACGTTAACATAATGTCAGATTATCGTGTGTTTTTCATGTATCTGCTGTAGCTGCCCGTCATCTGTGAGAAGGGGTTGGTTGTGGGTCCGAGCAGGATCACGGTGCTGGGAGACCCTGGGAAAGGTAGGACTGAACGGATGATTTAACTTTCACTAATGAGTCCTAATATTAAAAAACGTGTAGCAGTATTTATTATACTATGGCTCCTTTCACACAGGATTATCGTAAATGTCTGAATGTAGGACCGTATATTTCTCCTGTAAACGCATCAAATTTGTCTGAAATTCATGATCTAGACTTTCACGTGTCAATAATGAGTGAGACAACTCAGAACTGAAGGTGCTGTTCTGTGGCCTTGCTTAGCTCAGTCAGCAGCATGCTCTCACGTCTGGCCAACACCCCGGGCATGACTTTCGTGAACCACGTCAGCAAGGGCGAAACCATCACCTCAGAAGTGAGGGGGACACATTTTTAGAGGTATCTTGAGTTATTTTAGCCTAGTATACTAGACCGTCAGTTCTGCTCCGCAGACTTTATATACGTATATAGTCTGGTTTACCAGGCTAGAGTTATTTCTCATCAGACCCGGATTAATGCACAGGCTAGATATGGCTTGAACCTAGGGGCCTTGACTGGCCAGTCAAAAATATATGATTTTATTTCAGTTTACATGCAAGAATATTCTTAAACTGAATTGGCCCACAGAAATCATAAGCGACGCAGATTAGGTGAACATGGTGGCAGTCTTGATCACGTTCCGTGACATGTAATGTCCATGTGCCAAAACAGAACAATACAAAACAGCAGAGCTTCGAGGTAAAGACACGTGGGAGACCTGGGTTTGAGTCCCAGTCTGCATGAGACAAAACCTGTATTTCCCTAAAGGAGTTCAGTAAAGGGTAACATTTTTTTTATTAGTTGCTATTTTTAAGTAAAATGTTTAAATTTTGACAATCCTTTAATATTTAACATGTCCCACATTGTCCCTAACCAACATGCTCTTTGCCCCACTGTTTGTTTGGATCTGGTCACCCTAGTCACAGACAGCCTATGGACCCCTGTAAGCCTTAGTCCTCCCGTTTATCATCCTCTCACGTCCTTCTGGAGTGGGGGCTGTTGACTGAAGTGGTGTTAGCGCACGTGAACACCCGCGGCGGTATGGGCGCACACCGCAACAGGAAGTGCAGATTAAAACGAGCCGCTAGTAGCGGCCCGCTACGCAACTGGCTCATCTCGGTCGGGACCAAAGTTACCACCGTGTCCCGATGGCCAGTCCAGCCCTGGCTGTTCTTCTGCCCAGCAGCACCTGTCGGTGATCAACTGGATACTCGTTTAAAGATGGCTCGGAAAAATCAGTTTCTGCAAATTAACGGATTATTTGGCTGAAAAAAGTGCGGGGGACAGAAGGCACTGTCGCAGGAAGTGCGGGGGACATGTCCCACGCGTACCCCGCGTCGGTTACGCCCATGCACGCCAGAGTACAGCTACATGCTAGAGGAGCACTCTGCACCAGCGTGATGCTACTGCCATGTGTATCCCATCTGCATTATGACCACGTCGACATTAGTGTTAAACCATTTGAGATCTATTTAAATGGTTGACGCCTCCTTCACCAACCTGGTTACAGAGCAGCATCACTCTGATGCTGCAGCAACAAGAAAAGCTTCTCAAACTCCCCCAGCTTCACCTGCACACCTGTAAGCTCTGAATGTAATGATGTCAGCTTTACTGAGGAGGAATCATCAGCATGACACTCTTCTTCTGAAGAGAACCATCCACTGTTCATCTGACCTGTTCCAGCAGGCCTGATCATGATGAGAACAAGAGATTGTTGCTTCTTAAGGCAGAATGAAGGATTGTTTGTTGCAGCCATGTAGTGAGAGCGTTGGCCCTTTGAGTACTGCCAGCTCATTGTGGTCATGAGGTAGTTGCAGCCTAGGAAGTGACCCCAGACCTGCTTCAGTTATCTTGATGATAAAGCCATACAGGTGGGTGTGGGCCCAGCATCATAGATAGGCTCCACCCAGGACACTGATACGCCGTCACCGCAATGATTAACAACCACAGCCTCACTACTGATGTTTGGTTCAAAACTATCGCAGCACTATCACAAGTAATAGTGAGCACATTGTGTTCTCAGTACTTGCCTGAAGACCTGACTGAGACCCTGCAGTCTGTGTTTAGTTGTTTACGTCTTAGCTCAGTGTTGATCTGGTGTGAAGACGAACGAACGAAGACATTAAATTCCTTTAATTTTTTGATCGTATTAATGTTCAAAATGTGTTTGTGTTTGTAGGTGTTTATCTGTCACGGTACTCTGATCTGCTACAGATGAACCCCCTCACTCCTGGAGCAACAGGAGAGATCATTATTGTCAAAGTGATGAAGGTAAATTAACCATCGTCATCCTCATCAGGTCCTCTGTCGGCTCTCCTGTTAAAAGAAGGAAACATAAAACAGTAACATGCTCATTTTGAGGCAGCTGATGCTCCCGTTAGAATTTATGTTCCAGGAAATCACCAAACAGGTGTGTCTTTATTTCTGTTTTCAGGGGAAAGTCAAGAGCTTTTATGAAAACATGAAAACTATTCAAGATCCAACGCCTAACTTCGACAGCCACATTGCCAAGAACGCCAACAAAGTCACCTCGCTCACCTGCTACCGCGCCTTCGAACTCACACAGGTGAGCACATTCATACACCAAAGACACCAAATCTGTGGGACAAGGTTTGAGCCAAAAGGATCAACCAAAATATACAGTCTCACACAAAACGTATCAAAATAAAGCAACCAGAAAGAACATTTCAGAAGCAAAAGTGTGAAATTTAAAAGCAAAAAACTATTCTAAAAACAAACTAAACTAATTCATAAAGAAAACCAAAAACTTATTTTTACTTAAAGCAGCACTCCGGAGGATTTCATCAGGAGAGCAGTTTTTGAATCTAGCGTCCAAAGGCTCCTCCTCAAAACATCTCGACACGCGCTTCCGGTCGCGTGTGCGCGCGTGCACACGGCGCATATACTTCGGACATGAACTGTACAGCTCAATGTGTAGGGTTTAATCACTCACAGTTCACAATCTTATTCCAACAATACTACGAGGGTCTGAAGAGCCCTCTCTGTCCCTGCTGCTTCTGATATTAGCTCTGTTAGCAGAGAGCTGCTGCTGGACTCTGAAGCTGAACTTGACTCGGCCCTGGATGAACTTTCTGACCAAAATAAACGCGTAATCCTGTCAAGCCTTGCCATTCTGTGAGGTGAAAGGTTTAAAAATAAAAATAAATCCATCTTTAGCTGGAGAATGGGTAGGTTTTTAGTAGAAATGAGCTGTGAGTCCTCAGTGAACGGCTGAGACGGCAGAGAAACACACGGAGCGTCCTGTACGACAGCGCCCCCTACTGGTACAGGTTTGGTCGATGCGCGTGCATGTTGAGAGAATGCAGACATTTGAATTTCATTGGCTGAAAAATGTCGGCGGCAAGAAAAAATGGAAAGGGGTCTCTAGGAGGAAGGAGGGTCTTCACCAGAATGACAGATGTTGTGGAACTCAACCCATAGATCATAGTTTAGACCTGAAATATCATTTAAAACATTTAGAAAACTTTGATACAGAGAAACATGCTCCAGAGTGCCGCTTTAACTATTCTTATTTTATTTCTTTGATACATCTTTTTGGTTCTCACTTAATTCTGTTTCATTCGGACCATTAAGGCTTTTATTCTGAAGGGCAGGTTTTGATTGTGATGTGCCTCCATTTTGCTTCTGCTCTAAGTTTTTGCTTCTGATTTTGAAAGCGTCTCAGTGGGAGGGGTTTTCCAGCGCTTCAATCTCATTGGTTACGACTGGGTTTGTAGTAGGTGGCTCCATACCTATTGACCCTTTGCACCTACGTCACCTGATCACATGGGTTCACCATGGTGGGTGGTAAGAGTGAATTACAGGAGTATTGAACGGAGAACAAAAGTGGTGACTGAGGTTGTTTTTTTTTTACCAGTTTAGCCAGTCTCCTACTAGTTCAAGACCAGTTCACTTGTGGGAAGTTTTATCTCACCTAGGTGGGGCTCGTAGAGAGCAGTATGTACAAAGTTAATTGTTAGCTAGCTTACGAACGTTAGCTAACGTGATCCCTGCTGCTGTTCTCCGATGTAAACAAGTTGCTGACTTTGCCAGAATTCACCCTGCTGGATTTATAACATGATGTGATGAACAGTTCGCTTTACGCTGGAACTGATTTAAAAAAATAACTAAAAATAGTCCGGATCCGAACCAGTTTTAGTGGCTAGCAAGGTCAATGGGTTCGGATGCTACTCTCACACCGGACGAGACGAGATATCGCATAACGGCGAAGCTCATCACGCTAAATAAATAACGTCATTTTCACACACGTAAAACTACTTTGGAACAATATTATAATCAATATCTATCTCGCATTTCTCTATAGTGGACAGTAACGCACATCCTCCATGGTGAAATAAGGGATTATCAATCCTAAATAAGTCATATAAACACATCACATTTATCATTTCAGGTCCATCACAGTCCGCCCGTCTTCCTCCAGAAATATATAAATGTTAATCTTACTGGTAAAACGTTTTCGCTGCAAATTCAAAAACACTTTGGGGGATGCTAGTCCGAACCGCTGCGGCTCATCTCCGTCTTCAGTCTCCATCAAAGTTTAAAAAAATGACGAGTTTACACCCATGTGTGTTAGTGCAGCCAACTGCACAGCAAACATTATCATTTTACTGTGAAATCAACTAAATAAAAGTGATAAAAGGCTACAAACTGGCTTGTTCTGACTAGCTTCCCAGGCGTTTCTATGTGTGTAAACAGTTTTTCTGCCATCCAAAATGGCTAAGGGGTCGGCCTTATGAGCGGCGGGACGTCACGTGAAAAGGGCCAATAGCAAACAGCTAGAGCCGCCTACTCCAAGCCCTCATAACCAATGAGACGGAAACACTGCTAAACCCCTCCCACTGAGACTTTCTTACAAAAGCAAAAACTTAGAACAGAAGCAAAATCAAGGTGCAGCAAAAACAAAGAGCTGTTGGCAGAACCAAAACGTACCTTCAGAATAAAAGCCTAAATGGTCCGTATGAAGAGTGAGAACCAAAAAGGTGTGTCAAAGAAATAATTATGAAGTAAAAAAGTTTTTCATTTAGTAAAATAAATATTTACTTATGAATTAGTTTATTTTGTTTTTATATTTTTATATTTTTTCTTTTGAATTTCACACTTTTGCTTCTGAAATGTTCTTTCTGGTTGCTTTATTTAGACATATTTTGTGTGTGGCTGTATTATTTGGTCGATCCTTTTGGCTCAGATCTAATCCCATACCATTCCCCTCATTATTGATTGGTGCTCCACTGAAGTCATACATTGGTTCTAAGACACGTCTGAGTTCATCTTCCTGATCCGTTACTTTTTATTTGAAGCTGCAGCTTAGTTTTAGGACTGTTTGGGTGAGTCTTGTTTTTGTAGGTAATCAGCTGAGGAGGTATCACTTATTTCAAGTAGAAGAGACATGATGAAATTGTTTTGTGACACCCTTTAAAAAATCTCAAAGAATAATGTCCATCCAGCAACTGAACAAGCTTGTTTGAAATAAATAAATAAATAAATACAGTATGGGTTCATCTTTGATTCTTCCTGCTTTTGACAGCCTGGTCAAATCTAAACATAATAATTATAAGACTTAGTTTATCATGGTGTTCTTATCGGTAGTTTTTTCTAACGTGTCTGTCTCTGTCTTCTTTTGTTGTTGTTTTTGTTCTAGCAATATTTTTACGAGTATGTACTTGCTGAGCTGCAGCATCGGCCTCGGCAGGTGTGTCCGTTCGCTGTCGTCTCCTTCCAGTTTAAAGGAAAAGACACTTCACTCCCCAGCAAACCCACTGCACCCATCAGGTACAAACTTATGAACAACTCTAGTCAAACTTTCCAGAAATACCGGTAGTTTAAATGCTGAATCAAATAAGCTGTAGACCTACTAGAAAGACTGGACTCGTTAAGGTTATCGTCTTCGTTTTGATGCTTCTTGAAGACGTTGAGGAGTTCTGGTTTGCGGTGGCAGACGTCTAGAATATACATTGTCACAGTAACATTTAAGTTGTCAGGATCTAATTGACTGGGAGACATGACACCCCTCCACCCGCCACACATTCATTTAGAAAGCTGCTCTGTGTACAGGGTTCTTACCGGAAATACTTGAAAGGTGTTTACATTTGATTTGGGTAAAAGTGTGAGAACCTTTTCTGTATCAGGACCGAGAACGTGAGTCTAAACACCATCAAGTAGAAACGTTAATTTATCTGAGTTAATTTCATTTTCAGGTTTGTTTTATTACTTGTACATTTTTCTCTCACTGAGTTTCTTTTATTACTTTATTCTGGGTTTCTGTTTTTTCATAAAGCTTTTTAGTTCTTTTTTATACTTCTCAGTTTATTTTTACCCACTTATGGTTGAAGAGCTGAACGGTTTTAAGATCTGGTTGAACTCAATTTAAGGTGGAATGTCACATCCACTCTGTCCAAATGACGTCTATAATTTAGTTCCAGACTCCTCTCCACTGTAGTGTTGTGTTGACTGGGTGGGTGGGAACATGCTGACATCATCCCATGTGTTTGTTTGACTCAGTCTGAGATCTGACTTCCTGTTTTGGTCTCTTTGGTTGGCAGGTCGACCAGTCAGCTGTCTGAGAGGAGTAAAGGTGAGCAAGGCTACCTTCCGTTGGTCTAAAAACTTCCAATAACGTTCATAGAATACATGCATCCTGTGTTGAGTTACCTGCTGGTTCACATCACTTTTGTTTTGTTTCGTCTTCCAGAGTTTGGTCCTTTCACCGTGTGGACAGGAGATTTAGTGAAGAACAAGCGGGTTCTCTTCCAGGCCTCTCTTCGATCCAGCGCTACCCCCTTTCTGCCCCACAGGCTGTGAGTACTGATCAAAGCGTTGAAGATGATCTCCTGCTTAGATGATTGAATCACAATAAACTTGCTTTTCATATTCTGTGGGGTGAATTGTCTCAACATGGGAAGAAAACTGTTTACTTAACCAGAATGTCTGGAAACAAGAGTTGGTGTACTTACACGTCTAACTGAGACATCACTTAAGAGGGTTGCTGCTAGTGTTTCTGGGTAATGTAGTAAAGCCATGGCTCAAAGTTGATGTTAGACTTTTACCTACAGGTTAATGAAGGTAAAACAGAGGCAGGTGTAAACATAGATATCATATATAAAGGCTAGATAATATATTACTCGCGCTGTTCACCAGTGGACTGCGATGTAGCAACACGGCGGCCATCTTACTGCAGACAGCTGTCCCCCTTCATAACATTACTGTCAATGGTGCATGTACTATTAAATAATTGCTCAATTTTTAACTGATTTTCAAATGATCTGCTTTGTTAAACGTCAGAGACAAGGCTGTGAAATATATCGGTAATAACCGGGAAACTCCTAAACTGTGAAAGTATCCCGTATCGAGCCTATACATAATGAGGTTTGTAAGAAAATAAAGCGTTTGTAAATCCATTAATATTTCATCGAGTTAAGAGTGTTTGTAGTTAAGTTGATCACTCACCGTCAGCTGACTGCAGTAAGATGGCCGCCCTTTAGCTACGCGGGCGACTCCCAGATAAGGCATCTAGCCTTTATATATGATATCTGTGGGTGTAACAGGAAGTACAACTTTAACAGTATTTCAATAAGAGGCGCTTTTTGTTTAGAAACATCAGGAGGAAGTTCTCACTCATGTTTCTCCTTCAGACCAGAGAAGTTGGACGTGGGGTATTTGATGAGGTTTGATCGAGTGACCAGACTGATCCCCTCTGGTCTGTTCTCCTACGACCTGTACAAGAGCAGCAGAGAAGGTGAGTCAGACTTACTGCCCCAGTCTGTGGGTTTGGAAGCATCTAGGGAGTGTTTAAAAAGTTTCCAGGAGGTTGTATTA
This sequence comes from Callopanchax toddi, assembly GCA_006937965.1. Taxonomy (NCBI): domain Eukaryota; kingdom Metazoa; phylum Chordata; class Actinopteri; order Cyprinodontiformes; family Nothobranchiidae; genus Callopanchax; species Callopanchax toddi. The sequence goes on along the minus strand of SSNR01000054.1, from coordinate 1,685,163 downwards.
CAGCTCCTTTCAGGCATTAAGTTGTGTTTCTGTGTGTAGTTGTTACTGAAGGCCATTACTGCAGCCTGCTGGAGGTGACTGACAGAAATCAGTCCACAGTCAACGTGACCAGACTGCTGCAGGAGCTGGAGAAAAAGAGAGTGGTGGGTTCCTCTAACCTTAAATCGGCTGCTCTCCACTTGCCTTTATATACTTTGAGATTTCACAATGTCCTCAGTTTAAATCAGTCCACAATAAAGGTTTTAATGTCAGGATCAGTTGTACTTATTATGCTGTTAATCAGTGAAAATGACTTCACCAACAAGACATTTCTAGTGCCGTATGTATTCCTCATTTTTGTTAAATGACAGAACAGATTCTGTCCTTTTTATCATGGGTATATCATTAAAGTTTACTGGTCATTACAGATTTGTGAAGTCTGATTTTAGTGACTGATTTTGTGTTTTTTCTGCAGGTTCTAGTGAGTCCACTTACAGAGAGAGGCTTTCTCTTCCTGCTGTCCAGCGTCCAGATGACCACGCTGTCAGGTAAGACACCAGCTCCCTAAACAAACCACATGTTTAGGTGTTAAATGCTATTTAATACCTACAAAATGACATGGAACAGAGGTTTGTTAACCTCTGACTAAGTAATGTAAAGTATTTTATTTGTATTATTGAGATTTGTTTTGCAGTAGTGCAGCAGATCTTATAGATTTAAACAAAGCTTTATTTAGCTTATTAAAATGAAGACAAAGATTCACATCGATTGTTTTTTGTAATTAAAGCCTTTTTTTAAAATAAATATACTGATGTAAAATCTTGATCACGTTTTTTTAAAAAGCTTTTGGTAACTTTCACACTGAATAGATGAGAGCTTTAAAACAATTTCACCTGCAGGTTTGAGTTGTTTTCATTCTTAAACACAGGAGTTCATTACATTTGTTAGATGTTGGTGTAATGCATTAAAAGGACTGTGCTGTGAGGATGATTTAGATGTTTGTGCTCTCAGAGAGAGGAGAGACCTGGACGAGGTGTCTTCAGGCCTTGTTTGTGTTCCCAGAGCCCAGAGACGTGTCTGGATTCGGTAAGTGAAGTCGTTCCATACTGGTGGCTTTGTGTGACTGATATATGCAGGTATATGTAGTGTGTGTGTGGGGGAAGGATAAAAAAAGACAAATGTTCTTCTAAACAGACTGGAGCTTTGGTTTATTAGTTCCGTAATGTAATGTTTTTTCTTTTTCTGATGTTTTTCTGCTCCGTAGCATCACGTTGTACCTCCTCTTCCCTTGACTCGTTAATGTCCGACGTCTCGGTGGTGTCTCGGCTGAAGGAGTTCATTCCAGCTCTGCACCACGCTCTGATAAAAGCTCGAGCCAACCCCCCTCCTAACCTGTCTGCTGGTGTTGAGCTCCAGACACGGGAATACCTCAGCACCTTAAGTGATAGCAGTGTACGACCAACAACTCTTTTCTAACTTTTTTTTCTTCTGTAATATAGAAAAATGATCTGTGGGTCATCTTTCTGTTGCTGCTCTGCAGGTTCAACAGTACCCCATGAACGAGTACGAGTCCAAACTGGATGAAGAGGGAGTTGAGTTTCCTCCTCCCCCCAAACACCATCGTGCGAATATGGACAGCTACGTGAAGTCCTACCTGACCAATCCCAGCCCCTACCTGCTGCCAGTGGCCCGGGCCAGACAGGTGCTGAAGGAGTACTGTGTCCCCAAGACGCCACAGGGGACGGTCCACGGTGGAGGAGAACAGAGGGAGGCAGCAGACGGCAGAGAAGAGCAGAGCAGTGACCAGAAGGTAAAGTCTGACACGACCATTATAAAAGTGATGATGTGTGACTGACTCACAGTCAGTAAATGTTGAGTTCATTTACTTTTGTCACATTGAGCCATTAACTTCAGTTCATTTATATAGTTCCTATGTTCACTGCACATAGAAACAAACAGGTCCAATTCAAAGCTAAAGTTTAATTCAGTCAAATCATATGACAGACCGTTAAGTTTCATCCAGTTATAACGCAGTTCAGAATAATCCGACTCAGTAAAACATAAAATGTTAATCGGCAGATTGTCTTCTGTCTCTCATCCTGTTCTGTCCACTGGACAGCAGGCGACAGTGAAACCAGGGTATCCGCGGAGTCTTGAAAAGTATTAAAAGGTCATAAATCAATTTTGGGAAATTCAAGACCCTTATAAAGTATTAAAAAGTCTTATCACGGCTTTATAAAGTCTTACATTTTGGAATGAAAAAAATCTGAATTTGATGTCCAACAGTTTGAGTCCCAAAAACATCGTAATCGTGTGTGAATTTAGTCATTTTCATTTAAAAAAAGAA
>SSNR01000054.1:1656279-1679098 GCA_006937965.1 Callopanchax toddi | reverse complement strand
TTAACGTGATTTTAAAAAACAACACGTTAATTATGGCTTTAATTAATGAATCACATTTAACGAGCTAATTTGACACCCCTACTAATTTCAGCCAAGTATTTACCCTGAAGTGCAATTCATTAAGCAACTAAAATCTAGGAGATTGTAGATTAAGATTTAGTGATAAGTTTTTATTAGATGCAGTAGAAATGTAACAGTCCCATCATGTTCTGATGTCAGGTCAAATGGCTCTGATCAATGTTTATAAAAAGCAACATGCTGCTTCGTCCTGACTCTGGTTATCATCTCTGCCATGACAGGGTGAACCTTTAACCCTGGTGCATAATATTCCTGGGCTTGGAACCTTCTTTTAGCCTGGTTTGTTTAGGATCTACTAAGGTCTGAGCTACAGGGTCGATCAGGTGAAGGAAGTGGCCGATGTGCATCGCTTCCCTTCAGCTACTGAAGTGTTGTTGTTTCTGAGACAGCAGGCAGTTGCCTCGGTTCTTCCATATGCACATTTCTAATGGCTTATTGTTGGGAATACTGGGAATATTCTGGGGATTCTCAATCAGAAATTCTGAGAACAGTTCCACCACTCCAGCTGTCTGCAGGGACCAGAAACCAGACGGGGGTAAAAGTTACCCCAAAAACCTGATCCTGAAAAACAGTCACTGAATTTGTTTCCGTCTAAAGGATAGTGTAAAAAAAATTTTTTTTTTCTCGTGTTTTCTCTTTGGTTCTGGTTTCTAGTTGGAGGAAACAGAGTTCCATCATCTCCTTTCTCCTCTGCATCTATGACTGACTTGTTGGGATTGAAGGATGTTGATCTGAGGGAACATGGATCAGAACTAAAGACCAAATTTATGAGACAGCTGAAAGGTGACTGAATGCTGGGACTTACAGCTGACATTAGTTCTGATTTATATTTATTTTGTTTTTTATTTTCTTTCTGTTCAGTCAACATCTTCTCTCAGCTGCTTCCTGTCATTTCATGTTTTTCATTAAACACATCATGTATAAATCATAAATATTATTAATTGTTTATGATATATTAACATTTTCAATATTCACAAAATACTTACCTTGTCTCTGTTCAACTCCAGGCCTCATTAAAACAGCCAATCAGAGCGTTTGTGAGCCACAGGAGGAAGGACCGAAGGATTCGAGTCCGTTTGGTTTGCTGGCCACAAAGCTGGGTCTGCCTGCGAACTGTGACATCGACCTGAGGAAGCAGGAGGATCTGGAGGTAGCATCGGTTTTATCTTTATACTCTTTATATACTTTTTAAAATAGATAATTGTGGGACAATTTGATGTCCTGGGAGCATTTCCCAACAAACAGCAGTAACTTGACAGTAAGCCTTTTAATTAGTCCCTACTTTTTATTTTTGGAGGAACAATCTAAACCAGAGGTCCCCGGCCCGGTACCGGTCCGCAGCTCATTTGTGTAGCATTCATAAACTTATTAAGTTTATAGCTCCACACTTCTGCACGATTATCAGATTAGTTTGGTAGGGTTTATTCTGAGCTAGGCTCAGACACCGTCACTGATCTAAAAGTTATGCAGGAATCTCTAAGTTCTGGAAATTTCACAGTGAGTAGATACGTACCTTATATTGACAGATGCAAGGCTGAGTCGGAAATAAAGTCTTTACAGATTTTATTATATAAACAGACTGGACGAACAAATAGACTTATGAGGTAGCAGATTGATTAGCAGGTTTAGCATGTTATGGAGTGTTCTGAAGTGGATTTTATTGTGAGTTTAAAGACCTGAGCCTCATGATGGTTTTAAGGCTAGGGAGATAACTTACAGGGTTTAGTTAGGTGTCTAAGTTAGATGGAGTGTCACTTATCAAAATAGCCTCGCTTTACCAGACAGTGGAGTTCTTACTGTAGCCGCTCCGGGATCGAACCCATCGGAGAGTCAGATGGGACGGCGTGGAGGTGGGAGAATCCCCCTCGGTCCGGTTCGGACGCCTGCGGAGGTCCGGGGACCGCCGTGGGCCACGGAGATCGTCCTGGGAAGCGGGTCAGCAGCCCCATTTCCAGCAGGGAGCAGAGGCTGGCGTTTCCTTCCCCATTGTGGGTGAGAAGAAGCCGACCGGTGGTGTCTAGCTTCAGGGAAGAGAAATAAACATCGGCCTTAAACGGGGTTGAGACCCAAACGGGATAGGCCGGCACCTTGAGCACACCGTGTAGCAGAGAAAACGGTGAGCGTCTTTTCTCGTCACTGGCTGAACGAGAACTGAATTCTACCAGAGTGGCAGTAGCCAAGATGGAGGCATGTCGACGTGGACCAATCAGAAGAGGTTTTAACAAACACGTGACCCAGGTCTTTAAAGTCACAATACTTAACTACTGAATTGAGTATTAATATGATTTAACCTTTTAGCAAAGTAGAAATATGAAATAATACTGACTCTGGATCAAACATTCATTAATACTGTGGAAGAAAATGCATTAATCATATTAAGACATTTCTGGACAGTGGATTAAAAGTAGTGTCATTTTAGAAGGAGGCACAAGGAGTCTTTAAGTTTTATTATTATAACTAAAGAGAGTCCTGTGGAGTCTTCCGGCGCGACCGAACCCTTGGAAGAATGTTGATTCAGGTTAAAACAAAACAAAGAGTCATTTTAATCCAAGTTATTGGGAAAAAGATGGATTATTGTTTGTGATGGTCAGAGGTTATAGCATATTTGATAATACTACATTTGGTACCGGGCCGTGAGAACGGCAGAATAAAAAAAATGGCCTGAAAGATCTGGTCCGGACCGGTGCGTTACTCGCAGTATGGAGCCTGCAGCACTGTGATCACCTGCTGACAAAGTGAGCTGAGCTGCTCTCCTCACCTCCTGGGTGCAACAGTTCATCATCGATTCATATGGGTCTCTACTACGGTTCGAATGCACGCTCGCTGCTAAATCGTCCTGGCATCCTACTTGTGCTCTCTGAATCTGCTGATGATTCCCCTCTGAGAAGGGCGTTGGTTCTGCTATCACATATAGAGGTTCACTCTGTAGGACTAGTCATTTTAGTTGACCAGAACGAATGATAGATCATCTCTGATCCAGTCTCATTTGCACGTGTGCGGAGCGGCTGCTGAATCTGAAACCTGCTGGACCATTCGCTCTCTCTGATGGAGAAACCACACTCATCTATTTCCGTCTAAGATAATATGTTGTGTTGGACTCTCATAAGAGCTAGTGAATGTTAATATCATAACCGCTGCTCCGTCAGGAGCCACAGAGCAGCGCCTCGTCACGCCCCCCTCACCTGTTCCTGCTGCATCTGACAGCAGGGAGCGAACTGTCCCACAGAAAATAGGTTATTGCTCTGTCTGACCCCTGAGAGGTGCATAGGAGTCTGTCCTCCCTCTAATTTGTTTTTATATGATTCAAAATGTTATTTAAGCATTGGATTGATGTCTCGAGTCAAATGTTGTTTAATGAGCAGACAAATGTTGCACAGTATCAACAAAATAAATAGAGCAAAGTTATTAGTCTTTTTTTTTCTGCTGATCCGAAAAATGATCCCCTGCAACACTATCCTGGAGCGCTGCAGGCAAAGGAGCGATATGCTCCGCGCTCCATCACCCCCTCACCGGTCCGTGGACGTATTGCTTGTCATGTAATCGGTTCGTGGCGAGACAAAGGTTGGGGACCACTGATCTAAACGATCACTGTTGCTAAAGAGTGGGAAGAAAGCCAGTGAAAATCCTGCAGAAGTGTTGAATTTGTCGTTTCTAACATGTAGCTTATGAACTCTACAGGTACATCTCAAAAACTGTTCTGAAAAAGTTCAATATTTGTGTCACTCATTTCATAAAGTGAAACTCATCTATTATATAGATCCATCTCACATAGAGTGAACAATCTCAAGCCTTTATTTCTTGTCATTTGGATGGTTTTGGCTACAGATAATGAACCAAAATTCTGTCTTAAAAATTTTGAATATCGTGAAGAAGTTAAATGGAAACCCATGGTGCCACGCCCTACTCGGCTAATTACCTCAAAACACCTGCAGAGGTTACCTGAGCCTCTAAATGGTCTCAGTCTGGGTCAGTAGCCACACAATCATGAGGACGACAGTCGTTGACTCTGTCCACAAGGAGGAGAAGCCACTAAAGGTCACTGGTTGTTCACAGAGCTCTGTATCCAAGTGTGTTTGTAGAAACATGCATGTGGTGTAACATGTAGTGGAAGAACAAAGTTTGGTAGTCAGAAGTTCACGACCGCAGTCTTGAGAAGATCATCCAGCATTCATTTAAGAATTTGGGGACGCGTCACAGGGAGTGGACTGGGACTGGAGTCAGAGCATCAAGAGCCTCTACGCACAGATGAGTCCTAAACGGGGTACAGACGTCAGATTCCTTGTGTCAAACCACTCCTGAACCAGAGACAACGTAATCACGTCTTACCTAGGCTGAGGAGAAAAACACCTGGACTGTTGCTCAGTGGTCCAAAGTCCTCTTTTCAGATGAAAGTACGTTTCACATGTCATTTGGAAATCAATGTCCCAGAGTCTAAAGGAAGAGAGAAGAAACACAGAATCCATGTAGCATGAGTGAAGTTTCCAGTCAGTGCTGATCTGGGTCCAGGTCCTCTGCTGGTGTTGGTCCACCGAGTCTCTGAAGTCCACGTCAACTCAGCCTCGACAGGACACTTAGAGACCTTCATGCTTCCTGATGCTGACCAGCTTTATGGAGATGCTGGTTTCATTTGGTTCCTGTCCACACTGACAGGTACCAGAAGCTGCTTCAGTCACCACATGGTGTTACTGAGCTCTGATTGGCCAGCAGACTGACCTGACCTGACCTGACCTGAACCCCAGAGAGAAAGTAAAAGAAAAGCGAGTGCTTTTAATTATAATCACAGTAACAAGTCAAACAAACGATTTGGCTCTAAAACAAACTCAAGTTATTTGTATAATTTTATTTAGCTTTTGATGAAATCCCCCCCTTGTGTTCCCTCTGCTGGAAGATGTGGTTTAAATGACATTTATAATGTAGATTCTGTGCGTCTGTAGGAGCAGACGGGAGGCAGCGTCAGTAGTTTGGAGGGTTTTAGTCCCGGTTCACACAGTGGAGAGGCGAATCACCATGGAGTGGGTAGAGGAGGAGGATGGTTTGGGAGGAAGACGGGAGCTAACGAAGAGGAGTGGGAGATCCCGTGGGTCCTTATCCCCATAACAGGTTTGTCTGCCTAATTAACCATCTGATTAACCAGATGTAAACACTTGTTTGAAGCTATAAAGGAAGCTGATGTTGGTTTTTAGATGTTTAGTCGGTCCATCCTATACACGCCTTTAACTTAGTCATACAGTTTGTTGTGATGGTGGAGAAAGTGCAGAGTTTAGTTTCCTCGTTAAAACTTGAATTCCTTATTGAGGTGAACTTGAACCCTCTGGTGTTTGGGAAGTGGATTAGGTTACTGGTGTGATCAGGATGAAACCTGAACTTTATTTTCTGCAGGTTTGTCTTCAGAGAGGTATTCTCAGAGAGACCGGAATATCCCCCAGGACCCCCGTTTCCAACACATCACCATGGCAACAAGCATCGCCACAACAACCAAACCTGCCAAGAAGTGCCGCCCCGTGTCTCCTGAGCACAGCTCTTCTCCCTCCACCATCCAGTTCCCGTCCCCCGACCCCAGCCCACCCGCTTCACCCTCACAGTGTCCGTCACCTGACCCCAGCCCACCCGCTTCACCCTCACAATGTCCGTCTCCTGACCCCAGTCCTCCCCCGTCTCCAGTCCCTAGCCCCCCCAGTTCTCCTGCTCAGTCCGAGTCACCTGAGACCAGTTCCCCTCAAACATCCTCTCAGCGTCGCTCTCTGGAGCCCAGCGAGCTCAACCCGTTAAAGAAGAACCACAGCGGTGCTAATGAACCCCAGTCAGCCCCCACAGTCCTCAAGGAGTTTCCAGGTAACGTCATTTTTATCACAGGATATTTGCTTTAGAATTCTAACAGTTTTTAAGGAGCTCTTTAATGCATATAATTATTTCTAACATCTGTTTTCTACAGAAGAGTCTGGTGAAAAAGAAATGAAACATCAGGGGATTAAAATCATCAAGGAGGAGGCGCCTGTTCCAGCTGACATGGATTCATTTACTATTCCAGCTCCAGAGTTTAAGTTTAAACTGTCACCGTCCTCATCTGAGCAAGTAAAGGAGATAAAGGGAGAGGCGAGGGTGGAGGAGGCGAAGGCTCAAACTGTAGAGGTTCAGCCGTGTAAGGTAGAGCAGAAACAAAGTGAGGCTGTAATGTTCAGGCACATTAAGAGAGAGGAGGAGGAAATGATCATAGAGGTGACTGATGAACAGAAGAAGAGAGAAGTGCAGGAACCAGAAGGTGGACCTACGCTCTCCCCTCCTATCTCATCATACACTGCGTGTCCTGATAGAGACATTGACAGCATTGTGGACAAACACGTGGGAGACTTTACCTCAGATTTACAGCTCCTCCTGCAGGATGAGAGTGGTAACTGCAGCATCCCTCAGCTCTCCCACTCTTTGACCACATCTCCCTCCACATCTGAGCACACATCACTGTCTTTTTCACACTATGTGTCCTTATTTAACCCCTGCCCCCCAGTTCAAGACTACGTGAGTTCACTGAAGGACAGCATCTCCTGCATGCTGGCAGAGCTTGAAGAGAGCTTGCCAAGACATCAGGCTGACTCCAGCCAGACTGACGTTGATGCCACCTTGGCTAGAAGGATTAGTGATTTTGTGTCCAGCTTCAGAGCAGCTAGCACTGAAACGGGACGATACGAGGATTTCCCTCTCTGTGGTGAACAAACGGAGGCTGATGTTGAGCCACCTGTCAGTCCGAGTCCGGCGCTCTCCACAGCAGATGACATCTATCAGCCAGAAGATGCAACCTGGAGGAGTCCCTCATCTCCTCAGTCCTCTTCATCTGATCCAACCTCTGCTGTTAGTTCCACCTACAATCCGGAAAACCTTTTGGAGATCAGCAGGACAATCACTCAGGATGTCAGCGAAGTACAAGATTATAAGACCAGAACTGTTGAAGAGGAAGCAGGAGGAAACTGCATCGTAACGGTTCCCGGTTACAGCGGCGTTTCTGACCCGTCAGAAGAACCTTCTCAGTCCGAGCCGGCCTCTAGTCCGAGCCCTGCGTTCGTTCTGGATTCAGACTCGAAACCTGTTCCATCAACCACAGACCTGAGCTCCGTCATCAACCAGCTGAACCCCGATGTGCTGAACAGCCTGGTGGAGATCGCCAAAGACATCAAACGAAAGTCCCAGCAGTTCTACATCCACTGCACAGAACCAGGAGACCCGGTCTACGAAGAGGTCAAGGTAAATGATGTGTTGTTCAGTAAAACACCTCCTGTTTCGCTTAGACTTTGTGTGTTGATAGTGTACTGTTGTATTAACAGGAGCACCTTCTGAAACTGGGCAACGTGCAGCAGAGTCCTGTTGACTTCCTACAGCAACAAACCTCTGAAAACGGACTCCTGGTTATCATTAAGAACAGAGACATAGCTGAACATATACACAAGGTACTTCAGATTTACTGATGCAGCTTTTTTTACACTTTAAGCTAGAGCATTAACATTGATCTCATTGATTGTTGAGTTAGAAACTTGATTAGTTTCATATTTGACACCACTCTGCTGCCCTCTACTGGCCACATACCGCACTAGAAAGTTCTGAGGAGCGGGTAGGTCCCTGAGATGACGTCACCACCTGCTTTACGGCCATAGTTACCAGGTGTAGCAACAGTTTGCTGACAGGTAGCTAATATAAAGTCAAGCAGTTAGGTCCTTCACTTTGCAGACCGTCAATATAAACACAAGTAGAAGAGTAATTTTCTAGTGGTGGGACTCGATTGAAAAAATTAATCAAATTAATTAGAGGCTTTGTAATTAATTAATTGCATTTTAATAGTATGAGAAAATTTGCCCCTAAAAGCTTTTTTTATTATTCAAAATATTTTTAGTGGAGTCAGAATCAAATAATAGTAAAAAAAAAAAAAGCATTTAAATTCAAAATAGTAGAAAAACAAAAAAATTAGTGCTGTCAAATTTAACGTGTTAATTGTGACGATTAATTTGGAAGACATAACGCGTAAAACAAAATTAACGAAATTAACGCAACTTGTGTTTGAAGCAAGGCGGAGCGCTTGTTAACATCAGATTTCCTACAGCTCCTTAACGCAGCCCGTGTCCTCCCTCCAGCCCGCCGGATCTCATCAGGTCACTCTCTTCACCGGTCTACCCGGTAGCGGAACTCAACTCTCCGCTCCTTCCACCGTGAAAACCGAAATTAATCGGCGGTGAAACTGGACGGTCTCTAGCCTTTAAGGTTTATTCCTGCTCCTTTCTCGCCGTACGGTCCGGTCTGGTTCAGTTCAGCAGGGAGCAGGTGTTACGGCTCCAGTCCCGGTCTGACACCGAGGTCCGAGCGGACGGAGGTGTCAGTTCGGCTCGGTACGAACCCAGACCCTACCTCTATCTGAAAAGTAAAACCAGTACCGGACTGAGGCGATCCCATTCCCACAATAGTCTTTAGAGACCTGACTCGGACCCCTCATTGAAAACAGACCGTGGGCCAGTTTGAACACTGCAAAAAATGATTCTCTCATAGTGTTTCCACATGTTGGAAATCTTTTATTATTATTTTAAAACAACACCCTTCTGAAATTGTACATAAAATAAACAAATAGATTCATAAAGTACTGTATTTAGGGTCTGTCCAGTTTTAGTCAGGAACTTTTGTTTTTCAACTGTTTTGAACTGAAATGCAATTTAATGCATTTTTTCATCAATTATAAAAGCTTTAAAAATGATTTTTTAAAAACATTTTGGCATATTTCTTGGTTGGACATTGTAAACTGCATGTAATTTCATTTTTCTGAAAAGAAGCGATTAAATGCGATTAATCGCGATTAATTTTGTTCATATTTGGGATTAATTAGTTAATTTATTTTAATCAACTGACAGCACTAAAAAAAATATCCCTGGCTAAAACTGGGCAGACCTAAAAGTACAGAACTGTATTATTTTATTATCGGGTTTATTAATGCCAGTCTTAAACAACAGGCTCATTTAACTGGAGTACTAACATTATTTAATGTAGTTGTAGTAGTTAGCATTAGCGCTAGCTCCACCATGAACACAGATCAGTGAAACATGAACTAAACACGATTAGAGAATGATAATAAATGACAGATAATTAAACCTACAACCATTTATCAGGAGTGCGTTTTTGCACATTTCTCGTTCCCCGTTTTACTTTTATGTCTGTCACGCACACGAAACCATAAACGTCCGTTACAAAACAATACGCGGCTGAAACTCGGAACCAAACATTAGTTCCGCCCCACGCATCAAATGCAAGCAGAGATTAATTGTGTTAATTTCTTTAAACGTTTTTTTTCCCCTAATTAATTAATCAAAATTAACGCGTGGAACCATGGCGGAGCCTGGAACTAAAAGAATGAAAGTAATGCCATTTGGGGGGGGGGGTTCAGCGAGGGTTTCACAGTTTAACCAGGTTGACTCGTAACCGCGTGGTGAAATATTGTAGAAAAGTTTGTCCTGAGAAATACTTCCCCAACACCACCTCACAGGCTGGTAAATAAATAAATCCATCTGCCTGAACCGGCGACGCGCACTAACGGAGGTCTCCTACACAGGAGCAGGTCTCCATGGGTCACCCCCGCTAGTACGATCCGAACAGAACCCCCAGAGGTCGAGTCGGACTTCGGTTGATTCATTATTTGGCCGGACGAGTCACACTCGGACAGCAGCGAGAGGGAGAGACTGTTTCTGAACTGCCAATAATCATTCATTAAAAAAAAAGTAAAATCCCACACCTTGTCTGATGACATCATTAGCTGAAAAGCAGCGGGAGCAGTGGCAGTCTGCAGGGAGGATTTACGACAGTTGAAATTCCACTTTTAACCAGTAGGGGGCTACGCAGGAGAGTTACTCTTTAAGTTCCAGGTTATAGTTTGTGGTCAGGAGGAATACGTTCTCGGTTTGCCTCGGAGTCTGTAGATCCTATTCCAGGGTTTGTCAGTTTCCACAGATGCCTGATTTCGATTAAAGCTAAACTTTTTTCGTGTCCACATCAGATCCCAGGCCTGATGGCTTTGAAGCGACGCTCCTCTGTGGTGTTTGTTGGCATCGATTCACTGGATGACATCAAAAATAACAGCTACATCGAGCTCTTTGTTTCTGGAGGCTGCATCGTCTCGGACGAGTTCCTCTTCAATCCAGATGTCATCACACACAGTAGGTCACCGATAAGAATCCAGCTGGGTTTATTGGAGATATTTCGTTTAGTTTGATTAACAAGTTGTCACTCTGCAGATCAACTCACCGCTTTGCTGTTGCTCCTGGAGGAGCAGAGTTCTCCAGAGAGCGTTTGGAGGTGGAAAATTCACTGCAAAACCCACAAGAAGCTGAAGGAGCAGGCCAGGTGGTGCACCTGTCCGAACAGCACATCAGAAACGGAACAGATGGCTCGAACGGTCAGTTTTGTTGGTGGGAGGAATTTAGAAATGTTTTCTTGTTTGTCAGGTTCAGAAAAGACGCAGCAAACCTCCTAGACGTGCTGTCGGCGTATCAGAAGCGTCAGATCATCGAGTTCCTCCCGTATCATCACTGCGACATGTCCACCCATCAGTCACCTGACCTCAGCTGTCTCATCGAGCTGCAGGCCCGATACACGCAGTTCCGACACACCGTCTACCTCACAGGTGTGTTCCAGATGTTCCACTGAGGGTTTTAATGTGTAGACGTTAAACCAGTGTGGGCTCTGTCAGCCGCCTTTATGTTTAACAACGTTTCACGTCTTTTAAAACCAGAGCATCATTTTGAGAAGTTCCCTGCCTACGTCAGCGAAGGCATCATTACGGCGAGCGTTGAAGAGATTCTACAGAACTTCAGCGAACTCATTGGATGCCACAACATCAGAGACAAGCAGTTAGTAGTAGAAGACCTCCTGGCTCCTAAAGGTCAGTCCTGGCTGTTTGGAACGTTTTACACAACTTGAACCTCGTCGTTCTTTTAGTCAGAGAGCATCGTTTTAACGGTTCAGGTTTAAACTGGAACACCGTGGTCGTGTAGCAGCTTGTATCTGTGAATAACCCGTATGTTTGTTGTGTTGTTGTTCGTGTTCAGGTCACAGCAGGCAGCTGAGCCATCAGGACTCGACCACTGGCTGCGAACTCTCCCCCTCCCCTGAGCACGTCCCCCCCATCTCCTCTTCTAACCAACTCCAGGAGGTCCTCCCACAGCCCAGCTCCACTCTGCCTCTTCTCCCCCATTTGTCCGACCAGATCGTCCCAGACACCTTCTGTAAGGACACCTTGTCGTCGACTACGAGCAGAGACATGAAGTTCCTTCAGCAGGCCATCCGACAGCTACGAGCGCAGAGGCTGGAGCAGCAGAAGCTGCTGAAACAGCAGCAGCTGCTGCTGGAGATGGAGGTGGAGGCGAGCAGCAGGCTCATTCCCAACCCTGCAGGTTCAGAACCCCCTCCTCCGGTCCACGAAGAACCCACAGAGCCGATGCATTCTGTGCTGCAGCCAGACCTGAAGCAGAAACCGATGTGGGAGGAGAGACAGCAGCAGCCTCCTACGGAGGGAGGGGGGAGACGAGGGAGTCCAGACGGAGACGAGCTAGAAGGTCAAAGAGACGGTACCCCAGTGAGAGCGGTGGGATTACAGACAGAAAAGAGGACTTCAAGTAAAAGTGACTCTTCTGCCCACTTAGCAGGTCAAACTGAACCTGCAGTCCCAGAACGGAGTTCTCAAACAGAACCGAGCAGTGACGGGACCGTAGAGGAACCGGGTCAGCAAGGAGGACCTGAAGCTGAACGTGAAGCATCCACAGCAGAGGGCAGCAGTTCAAGGTCAGTCGGATTACATCCTGCTTTGATCTTTAACAGGTTTGTGAGCTTCTGGGTAAAAACACTAGTGTAGTTTTAATAAATGTACTTTAATAAACAAAACTTGGTATTTCTGTTAGTTTTGTTTTGAAGGAATTGGTTTTCAACTCTTGAAGGAATCAAACCTGACTTGTGTTTAATGTGTTTGATCCTCTCCTGGTGAATTCTGAATGCTCTGGTCCAGTGAGGTTAAATGGTTTTTCTGTGGATCGGATCAGAACCGGACCTGGTTTGATGGAGAGACCTCCACAGACAGCTCAGTTCTTCGTGACTCTGCTGAAGCTTCTCCTGTTTTCCATCCTGCAGAGACACTCAGCTGAACCAGGAGCAGCCAGTAAAACCTGAAACGAACCCACAGAGCAGCAGAACGGTCGGCGCGAAAACGATCCCTCTGGTGGCCCCTCGAGAGTTTCAGCCGGCCCCGATCCAGCAGCATCCTCAGTCGCTGTGTCTGCCTCTGCTTACACCTCAGCAGAGGCTTCCCCTACTACAGCACCCCCCCATGGCTCCGTTCCACAGCCAGCCTTTCCACCCGGGTCCTCTACGGAGGCCTCTAGGACCTCTGGGAGGGCTAGGATCCATGATGGGGCCCACGCATCCCTGGCTAGGAGGTCTAGCTCCCACAGGGGCCCCGTTTGTCTGGCGCTTACAGCAGACGGGCGTGAACTTCCTGGAAAGGTATTTCAATTCTGCAGGTCCAGGAAGTGACATGTACAGAGGAGCCCAACCAGGAGGAGGTTTTAACAGGATGTAGGAACTGGATAGGGTGAAGGACTTTATAAAAACATCCTTGTGACCCAGAACAGTCCTACAGCCTAAACCTTTTAGTCAGCGTTCATAAACGTGTTCACAGGCAGAGTCCAGAGGAGAGCAGGTTCTTAATGTGAAGCTCAAAGAATCAAACAAGCACACGTTAAAAGGTTTAGATGTGTTCAGTAGAAACAGGACCTAAAGGTCTGCTGCAGAATTATTCAAACGAAATCTGGTTAAAACAGTTTGGGTCCAAACAGCAGAACTCTCCTAACACAAACTGTAGGAAACAAAAAAAAAGTTTTATGTGGAAATAACTAATATTTTCTTTTAAATTAGCATTTTATTGATATTCTTTATACTTTGAATCATCTCTTTATTTTAATACATTGATGCGTTCTCATCCAAAATCACATTTACTTTCAAAAATTCAAGAAAAAAGTCCAAGTTACAGAAAAAAAAGCACCTTTTCAAAGATTAGCAGAAGAAATGGCATTTCCTAAACTTCAGTTCAGTGACTGATGGTTGCAGCTGAGGTGGAGTCGTTTTCTATTTGACGCCACAGACAGAAACCTCAGCTCGACACCTGATAATAAAGTGGTTTTTTCTGTTTGTAACTCTCTAAAGTCAACCTGAGACGACGACATGTGGGCGTGGTGGTCCAGATGTGAGCGTCTCCTTGTCTGCAGGTTGAACCTGTGTGAAAACCTGTGTGTGTGTGTGTGCACGTACCTGAGTGTGCACGTAGACCTTAAAGATGCTGAGTGAATTTTACTGACCTGTTCTGGTCCTGCTCTCTGACCTGAAGGGTCACTGGACTGATGAGATCTGGGGCTTCTTGGACCTTGAACTGAAATGTAAATAATAATAAATAATAATCGCCGCTCCACCTCCATGTTTTACTGTTTGACACCGTTTCCTCCTGGACAACAAAGGGTTTTCCAGACATTGATGGAACTTTTCCTAAAGGTTGCGGAAACAAGCTGCTCATTTGTAGGGACTGAAACTTTAGATGTAAAAACAACCAGTCGGACACGGCGTCGCACGTCTTCCAGTGGATGCTCAGAAGGTCGTCCTCCGTGCCGAAGACGTCGGCGCACTGGGAGCTGTTTGTGTTCAAGTTGTTGTTGTGTCTTGAAAGAAACTCTGTAACAAACTGTTTTAACTTAAATCCTTTTTTATGTTTTGTTTTGCGTATTTTTTACATGCTTTTTTTGTATTAAAATGACAAAAAATGAAAATGTTTCCCTGTCTTATTAAAGGCACACTATGTAACTTTTTCATTTAAATCTTTCCTTGAGCCAGATTGTGCTAATATAACCGTTAGGGTGGCCATACGTCCGGCTTTAGGACGGACTGTCCGGTTTTCAGGAGGTGTGTCCGCCGTCCGGCGCGCCCTTGAGACGAACGCTCATTTGTTCGGCTTTTGGCTGAATTATTTTCTTCACATGGTTCAGAGAAACAAATTGTGAAAAAACAAAACAACAAAAACCCGGAGAGCTCTGCTCAGCGTGCGTGAGGTAACTCGGCTGTGCCCTGGACACGCCGCCTCCTGGACCGGATAGAGAACTCGCGCTGCAGCTGAAACCTGAACCATGAAACAGGTCGACCAGAAACCGGAGCGGAGAAAAAAAACAGACCTCAGAGCTGTGCCATGTCGCGCCCGCGCCGTTATTTTGATTAAAAGTCATTGTAGCCTGTAAGATCACTCACACGGTGACGGGGACCGCCACAGCGCGTCCCAGAAACGCAAGTCCACGCCGCGCCACTAATTAAGATACCAGTTTTACTCCAGAGGGTCCAGGGTGGAATGAGGAGAAAAATCCCCACTAATAATCACACCTATGGTCTCTAATGAAAAATTTAAAGTGATAATGTGCAACTTTTTCATATTTTTAAATCTTCTCCTTGAGCCAGTCTGTGCTAATCTGACTCTTTACAGAGTTAATGAAAAGTCACTTAGCGCCATCTGGTGGTTACATCCAGAATACCACGATTGCAAGATCTCCGTCGTCGTCACGGTACCCAGGAAGTCACGTGTCTCACGAGGGTTAGGCTAACCCAATGTGGCTAGCTGTTATGCTAGCTCCGGAGTGTTTTAGCTCATGATTCCTGATTTTTCCCATCTCTCCCTGCTTGAACACAGCTGATTTCTTAGAAGGAGTAAATAACCGCTCCTGTAGAAAACTATGAAGGCTGAGGAGACATTTCAACAGGGAGATTTAGGCGTTTAGAAGCTGAAACAATATGCTAACTTGTGTAATGCAGTGATTTAAAACGGACACCAGAGGGCGCCCAAAACAAGCAAAGCTGCATATTATCACTTTAATGCGCCTAAAGTAAGCAAATCTGGTGATCAACAAGTAAAACTTTGTTTTTATTTTACAAAAAGAGCACTGAATATCATCAGTAATAGATCCCTCTAACCTGTTATTTATCAAATATAAAATACTGATGTGATTTAGTTGACTTGAAAATATTACAATGTCCAAAGATAGTACCAACTAATATTCAGAAAATGTTTCAAGAAAAAGTTAGTAGTTATAATTTGAAAGGAAGTGAAGTTTGTGAAAAGCCTCAATTTAGAACCAAAAGGGGTAAAATAATATAACAACCTTGGCAAAGAAATAAAAGAATCAAAATCATTAATATATTTAAAAATGTATCAAACTGAGGAGTAAGGAATATGATGGAAACTAATGAATCATTTTGTTTTATAAAAATGGACACAAAATATTTTTTTAAAGTCTCTCTGCTTCTTTTCATTCATCTGTAAATTATATTAAATGATACAAAAATAAAGTCTAAATGCAATTATGCATCCATAAAATGTTTTTGTAACAGATTATTGGATGAAGTGTCAAATAAATATCAGAAATGTAACTGGTTAAAGCTAATCAGATTAGCCCTGTTGACGAGGTTGATGCAGGCAGACCAACCTATCAGAAGCAGCCTGGGAAGAAGAACAACATTTTTTTTAAAACCTTATATTTTTTGAAGAGTACAAATACCAGAATACCACGTTTGTAACTTCTGAGTCTCTGGTCCGGTGTCCTGAAGTCTCACAAAGTCACGTATCTCAGAGGGTTAGGCTAACCCAATGTGGCTAGCTGTTATGCTAGCTCCGGAGTGTTTTTAGCTCATGATTCCTGATTTTTCCCATCTCTCCCTGCTTGAACAGCTGATTTCTTTGACTGAGTGATGAACCGCTCCAGTAGAAAGCAGTGAAGGCTGAGGAGACATTTAACAGGTAGATTTAGGGCTTTCTGAGCAACAATGCTAACGTTTTAATGCCTTTAATTTCTCAGAAGTTTGCGCTACAGGTGCATCTGGACGTCTCCGCTTCAGAGGAGCAGGTTTTATACAAATCACACAGTTGACTTTGATCTATTAGTATTTAAAACCTCAGATTCTGACGTGTATTTTAAAGTTGAGCGTTTTTACACATCATGATAGTCTGTCATTTAAGAGGATGAACACTTTAAAGGTCATGTGACCTTTAAAAATAACCTGGAATAACGACACCGGCAGAGACGGTGAGTAAATCTGTTAATGTCATGAAACTATAAACCTTATGTTGGTTTCTGTATCTGACCTCACTGCTGAGAATCAACAACAGGTTAGATTACAGTGAGAAATGTCGAGCCGTTAGTTCTTGAAATTTTGTAAAAACAAAATTCAGCATGAAATGTTTTTTGTTTTTGCAAAATTCTCTAAAACTACTGAAAACTGATCACATATTTATTAAACATAGTGCTCCATTTTAGTGCACAAACATTCTGTATGTAATGGTCATTGGTTACTGGCCTGTTTTGGAGACCTACAGGATAAATCCAGTGAGAATAAGTCCTCAATCGCAGTAAACGTGACAAAAAACAGGCAGCGTTCAAACGAGGCTCGTAAAAAAAAAAAGAGAGAACTGAGAAGTGGAGTCAGGAAAAATCTTCCCAGATCAAACCAGCAGGCAGCACTTTCTGCTTTCCCCTCCAGAATCCTCACCTTCCTAATCCTGTTATCGGGACCCGATAGAATAGTCGCTCTTTTTTTAAACACAAACTTCTGTAAAATTAGTTTTTATTTTTCTGGCTCACAACTGAGAATACAGGCGCAGTGAGTGATGAAACGAGTAGAAAACAGCTTCCTCTGCCAGTGGTCGCTCTTAGAGCAGTGGTTCTGATTTGTCCTGAAACAACAAGTGGGGCTCCTGGGATGTTCTCCAAAACTGAAAGTGAATTTAAAATCCTTGCTAATACCATGTATTTGCCCCTTCAAACTGTTACAGTTGAATAAACACGGTATAGTTGTAGATGTTTGTAGTGTCATGTCCTTGTTTAACTAGTTTATTAGCAGTATTTGTAGATTTGCCAGTGGTGGTTGGGTCACGAGTCTCTGCCGCTGTCATTTTGTGGGTCAGAAGCCAAAAAGTTTGGGAACAACTGATCTAAAGGGTTTAATCTGTAGACACTGCAGGTTATTCAAAGCTTTTATAAAACAGTTACACTACCGTAGAGTATAATCATATCTGGAGTATGTCAGAATACAGTTTTAGAATAAAGCGTCTCAGTGGATTGAACTTTATTTATTACATTCACAATAAATAAAACCATTATTGCACTACAGAGAACTCATGATTAGTTTAAAGATGTAACAATCTGAGATGTTTAAATAAAAAAAATGTAAATTCTAATCTTCACATCCAAGTGGTTTCAGACTGATTGATTTGGGGGGGGGGGGCAGCAGTGTTTAGTGAGGTAGAACTTCTTCACCAGTGTCTAACTGGTGGAGCTGCTGAGGAACTATCATTTAAAATACCGTGAATGAAATCCACGATGCGCTGAAGAAGCTGCTGGTGTTCTAGTGTTGGTGTCTGGAGGTGAACCAGAGGGTTCCTGCCCAGCTTAGAGTCGGGTTGTTCGAGTATAACACCGATGTGTTTGTTTTTACCGAGTAGCCTGTGAAGGTTCTGTGCTTTGAGCCGATAAAACCTCTTCACATCACATGTTTTAGGACAGTCGGGGGGGAAACCCGACCTCCAGATTCATCCCGCGGTTTTGGCACACTGACGGTCTCTGAACTCCACACGTCACTGAATGTAGACGTTTCCTCTTCAGGAACACACCGGTCAGGTGAACACACAGCGCCGCCGACTGTTGGAGGTTACGTGTGACGTGTCGTCGACGGTAACTGCTGCTTGTTGTCACGGTGATTCCGGAGCGGATTCAGATCAGTCTCCAGTTCTTTCTGCTTCTGTAATAAACCCTAAAATCAAACACACGATGAGAGTTTGGTGTGTGTAACTGATGTTGTAATAAAAAACACATTGTTTCTCGAGCAACTTGATTACACAGAGTTTTTGTGCAGCGTCATCAAATAAAGAAGGAGAATAAGCGAATCATGGTTTGTTTGGTAAAAATGTCTCAAACACAGAAAAGGCTGGAAACTGCAACAAAGACCAAAAACGTTTAATAATCTGTGAGGCTCAGGTGTTTGTCAGAAACTGGACTTTACTGTAGCTCAAGGACATAAAACGCCTCACAAGTCCTAAAGGTTTGTTCATTAGAATCCCCCTAAACATGCAGGGGGTCAGCCGCTGATTGTCCCGCTTAGAGAGGAGAGGTCTGTGACGTTCTTCATAGGAACACCGACAGAGGCAGAATGAATCCAGGGAATCACATCGTCTGACTTTTATTTGGATAACGGAGCAAAACATAAATATTTGTCCTCTATAAACTCACCTTGTGGGGTACAACGATCTAGAGAACGGTGAGGAACCAGCCCAGAACTAAACGGGGAACTGGTATCTAGGGTCTGTTTGTCTACAAAGAGGACAGGATGAATGGTGAGGGTCAGGGCGAAAGCCTCCTTCCATCACTGAGGATGAAACATGTCGGGATCTTCTGCTCCCAAACACATCGCCTGGGTAACGAAAGAGTGGCTACGTAAAAATAGCTCAAGGTTCTGGAGAGTCCTAACCAGTCTCCAGACCTCAATCCAATACAGAATCTGTGGAGGGAGTTTAAAGTCCGTGTTGCCATGGCGACAGCCCCGAAACATCACAGCTCTGGAGAAGATCTGCACGGAAGATTGGACCTGGGTTGATTTTACATTCTGTCTCACAGCAGGTGAAGTTTTCCTATGAAGAACATCACAGACCTCTCGTCTCTACAAGAGGAACAGCGTTCCCCACTGGAAGATAAAGAGATACGATGATGTGACTGTGAGCTGAAGGTGGCGCGTGTGTTCTACCTGCCGGAGCTGAGCCAGGCCTCTCAGGATTTCCTGCTGGCGGTGTGTGTGTGCGTTACGCAGCAGCTCTGGGTGGAGCGGCGGTTCTCCGTGTGAACCCTCAGGAGGAGCGCCTGACCAGGAGACACCGGCTTTACTCACACTAACTCTTCAGAGTCTCACATCAAACATCAACGATCTGCTAGCAGGACATTAGGAAGAGGTGGGTAGTAACTAGTTACATTTACTCAGTTACATTTACTTTTTGAAAAAAAATTTACTTTTATGAGTAGTTTTACTTCACTGTAATTTTTACTCTTACTTGAGTATTATTTTTGTTAAGTATTGCTACTCGTACTTGAGTAAAATCTCTGAATCCTCTACCTACTGCGAGTAACTTTACAGAAAAACAAACGTGTTCTAACAGAAATACACCAAACACACACCTACACTTTATTAAAGGAGACCACATGTTTCTGCACCAGCTTTGTTTTCTAGCTAGCTAGCAATCTTTATCTAGCTAGCTAGCTTGCGCAAAAGCTAGACATAGCTAGTTAGCTACATAAATTTTTAGCCACTTAGCTAGCTCTACTGAAATTTTGTTATTATATTTTTAAAAATACTTTGAAAAGTGTTTCTTCTGCTTAAAATGAGCTGTTTTGACAAAATGTTATGGATGTAGCTATCAGTGTTTTTCATTTTAGCCTTTAAGATACAAGAATTTCCCCAAAACTTTATATTTTTGTCAGTCAGATGAAATAAATTGACTGTTTAAAAACAGTCAGATGGATGTTACTCAGTACTCGAGTAAACTTTTTACCAAATACTTTTTTATTCATACTCAAGTATTTTTTGGACAGCAACTTTTTACTTTCACTTGAGTAAAAATATGTTGAAGTAGCGCTACTCTTACTTAAGTACATTTTTTGGGTACTCTACCACCTCTGCATTAGAGGATGTTTTTTTATCGTCAGGCCTGAAGGAGGTCACTTCTGATTGGATTACCCAGAAGGCATTTCTCCAGGTTTAACTGGACTGTTAGTCGGTTCTAAACGCTGTAGAGGAGAAAAAGCATAAAAGCGTGTTTGTGAACACGTTAATGAAGCTCTGCTGTGTCTAACCTGAGGGTGTTTGGGGTGGGGGGGTGTCAGCGGGCTCCAGGGGGTCCAGATTGAAGACTTCATCCGTCCGAATGTAAGGAATGAACTCCAGAACCGGAGGAGACGTGGAAGACCGCTGATTCTGGACTTTGTGTTTGACAGCAGGAACAGGTGGAGAGCGCCTCCTGGTGGACGAGAGAATCAACGTTAAAACAACCCAAGCGGAGGCTAAACGTCTACGCTTTGGTGGATAAACTGTATAAAACCGAGATGAAAAGAAATGTTAAAGCTGCTGCCGGTGGCTTATTAGGGTCACCATGGCAACCACACACCTGTGTATGTCATTCCCTGTCAGAAAACTTAACGAGAAGACTAAGAAGTAAAACCACAAAGTTTCATGTAGGATTAAAACAAGATAAAAGCTTCTTCACTTTTCGTTCTGAAGAGAAGATTTTGAGTTAAAACGGGAGTTTGAAGTTTGTCGGTGTATCCTCTGCACTCTGAGGACATCTGAGAGTAAAGTCCTACAGAAGTGTGAGACGCAGCAGGAGAAGACTCAAATAGCGACCTGTGTTTGTGCTAGCATGGTAGTGGGAGTAAGAAAGGCTCGTTTTCAGGCAGTTTAAAGGATAGAGTGTGACATCATCAAGTGTCAGTTCAAGATCACCAAACCTGTACCGTGATTGGATAAAAACCATAACATATATGACCTGTTAAAACTGAAGTCTACCTGAGCTAAAGGGGGCGGGGCTTCTCGCCTGAGTCATCGCCGTCGATGGGAGTGGTTTGGTGCTACGTCTGACATAAAACCACTAAAACGAACGGCGCTCCATGGCGGATTGAACCACGGATTTTTAGGAATAATTTGTATTTTTGGGAGTTTTTTTTCCTGTAAAGGATGAAAAATGACTGATGTGACAGAATCATGACCAGAATAATAAGAAGGCTGATGGGATGGGTTTGCAGTGGGACCTTAAGTAATGACATGGCGTTTATCTGAACTGAAAGTGTTTCCTAGTCTTCCTGATTCCTGGATAAACCCCTCGTTACAGAACAGAGCTGCTCACGTGTCAGAGCTGATGGTCTGCCCTCTGGGACTGGTTTCCACCTGAAACATCATCAGAACAACGATCATAAGGTCGGACGCGTAAACCGTAAATGTCAGAACTAAAGCAGACCACCTTACCTTCCTGGAGGACCTGGTGCTGGTCTGCTGGGCGTTGGGGCAGAGACCAGGCTCCTGGTGCTGGGGAGGAGGTGGTTCAGTTCTGGACAGGTGGGTCCGTTCCTGCAGAGCGAGGAGCTCAGCTTGCCTCTTCAGCCGGTTCTCCTGTCTGTTCTTCTGCAGAGCGACGGGATAACGCTCCGAGGCTGGGACGAACTGACGGCTCGGCCTGCAGGACCGGAGCACAGAAGTAACGGTCAGTTTAACTCCTGATAAAACGGCTTCATCTGCTCTCAGAATTAGATTCAACTTACAGCGGTAATGTTCAACTAGTAAAGAAATCCTGTAAAAATAAATACAAGAGCTAAATGAACTGAAAACGATGAAATAACAGAGATAAAGACCAAACTGTGTAGTGAAAACTAAAGGCTGTAAATTGAATAATGTCCAGACGGTTGTGTTGAAGTGCAGCTCGTGATTCTCACTGGATGTGGTGAGTAATAAACATGACCTGTGTGTGTTCCACTCCGGCCTCTTCCTGGCTCGGCGGCTCCGCTCCGTCCTGGAGAACGGCTCGTACGGATCTCCTCCTCCTGCTGGCAGACAGACGTTCTCCTTCCTGGTTTTCACCACACGACTCCTGCTGTTTGGAGGAGCAGCAGACCGGCGGGGAGGAGGTGGGGGGTTGTGCTCAGCGCCGTCACCGGTCTGAGGAGGAGTCTGGTCTACACGACGAAGGAAAACACAGAGGTCAAACTAGACAGGGTGGATTTGATCAAGAAGATCATAAACGTTGATTATCTGCCTGATCAGCTGATCCACAGAAAAACTGATTTATACAAACTAAATGTAAGGTTGTCCTAATTGTCCACAGAGTGAGACTTCATTAAAGGCACACTATGCAGTCTTGCTTGTTTTTAGCACCCCCTAGTGTCCGTTTTAAAACACTGCCGTAAAAACGTTAGCGTTGTTTCTGCTCAGAAAGCCCCAAATCTACCTGTTAAATGTCTCCTCAGCCTTCACTGCTTTCTACTGGAGCGGTTCATCACTCATTCAAAGAAATCAGCTGTTCAAGCAGGGAGAGATGGGAAAAAAATCAGGAATCATGAGCTAAAAACACTCCGGAGCTAGCATAACAGCTAGCCACATTGGGTTAGCCTAACCCTCTGAGACACGTGACTTTGTGAGACTTCAGGACACCGGACCAGAGACTCAGAAGTTACAAACGTGGTATTCTGGACCCAAGCAGCAGATGGCGCTGAGGGACTTTTCATTTAAAGGGTCAGATTAGCTCAGACTGGATCAAGGACAAGATTTAAAAATATGAAAAAGTTACATAGTGTGCCTTTAAATCTATCATCTCCTTCCATTATAAGATAACATCCTACAGACAGGCTCCTGTCTCACAGACAAGATAATCTGGAAAAAGCACTTGTGGCTTCCTGTCTGAGGGCCACTTCCTGTCTGAGGGCCACTTCCTGTCTGAGGGCCACTTCCTGTCTCTGAGGGCCACTTCCTGTCTCTGAGGGCCACTTCCTGTCTCTGAGGGCCACTTCCTGTCTCTGAGGGCCACTTCCTGTCTGAGGGCCACTTCCTGTCTCTGAGGGCCACTTCCTGTCTCTGAGGGCCACTTCCTGTCTCTGAGGGCCACTTCCTGTCTCTGAGG
>SSNR01000054.1:1635428-1656030 GCA_006937965.1 Callopanchax toddi | reverse complement strand
TGCAACTTTTTTATATTTTTAAATCTTCTCCTTGAGCCAGTCTGTGCTAATCTGACTCTTTACAGAGTTAATGAAAAGTCACTTAGCCCCATCTGGTGGTTAGATCCAGAATACCACGATTGCAAGATCTCCGTCACGGTACCCAGGAAGTCACGTGTCTCAGAGGGTTAGGCTAACCCAATGTGGCTAGCTGTTATGCTAGCTCCGGAGTGTTTTTAGCTCATGATTTCTGATTTTTCCCATCTCTCCCTGCTTGAACAGCTGATTTCTTTGACTGAGTGATGAACCGCTCCAGTAGAAAGCAGTGAAGGCTGAGGAGACATTTAACAGGTAGATTTAGGGCTTTCTGAGCAGAAACAATGCTAACGTTTTTACAGCAGTGACTTAAAATGGACACCAGGGGGTGCTAAAAACAAGCAAAACTGCATAGTATGCCTTTAAAGTATTTGATTTTTATTGATCAGGTTTTTCCAAATTAACTTTACTTCCTGGTAATCAGAACCACAGACCCTCACTTTTACTGGAGAGCAGATTCAGCTCCGGTCATAAAACGTGACTGAATCCAGCAGCAGGACTGAACAAAGACCCAGATCCTGCTCCTGTGTCTGAGAATATGGGGGAATTTGATGCTTTTTGGGTTTTTAAACCAAGTCAAACCTACCTGGATGTCTCGTGTTAAAGATTTACTGATACTTTAATACAAAAAACATGAATCTTCATCACAACAGAACAGATAAAATCACCTTTTGCTTTTTTATTTTTAAAAATGTCTAATTTTCCGTCCCTCGAGGACTTTACACCCTCATGGTGAAAAGTATGGACGCCCCTGATTTAAACAAAGGAAATCTGTCCCCAAATGGAACCAACAACATCAAACTGTGAACAAACTTTACCATAACTGTTTTATCTACAGAAAACAACGAAGCTGCAGCCTCAGCGGCTGCTTTCCACCGCGTTACCTGTTTGAACAGCCGAGTCTCTGTACGAGGAGACCGAACTGCTGCTGCTGGTCTCCTGACCTCCACACGGTTTGGGGTCGGCTGAACACACAAACAAAAACACAAACAGTTAGAAAAGCTCTGCCTCCAGGAAACACCTGGAGGAATAACACAGCTTTTAGTTCTGGGTTCAACATCTAATCCGGTTTATTTTGGCTCTTTTTGCCCAGATTCAGACCACATTTAACAAATCAAACATCTTCATATTGCTCAGGTTTCTGGGTGTGTGAAGCTGAAATGATCCCACTGAGCTGAACTCACAGCTGGACTCGGGTGTCTCCTCCTGTCTGCCGTCCCTCTGGTCCTCTGGATGTCGGACCACCTCTACCTGAAGAAACACGACCAGACAGCGAAAGGTTTGACTGTGATTTTAGGTGATTTTAGGTGAATGCTTGTTGCTCCCATACCTTCTGCTTCCTCTTCAGGATTTCCAGCTCATACTGTTTCTGAAGCTTCTCCCTCTCCAGAGCCACCCTCCTCTCTTCCTCCTCCTCCTCCCGTCTCCTCTTTGCCTCCTCTCGCTCTTTTTCTTTTCTGCGCTCTTCCATCTGCGCCTCAATTGCTCTCTAAACAGACAACCTAAAGTTAAGAGAAGCTAAGGGACAAAAACAGTCGTTATTCTTCATCTTTGTGTTCCTCCTCTTACCTGTTGCTCCAGCTGTTTGAGCCTCCTTCTTTCTCGCTCCTCTATCTGGGTTGGATCCAGTAAGGAGGTCATGGTCCTCAGGTAGCTGCACAGGACAACAAAACAGTAAACCTGGATCTACTCATCAGATTTAAAAGCCTGAGTTAGTCTGAGAGCTGAGCTTCATCTGAAGAAACTAAACAAGAGGGCGAAGAGGAATCAAACATCAACCTCACACACGTCTGGAGTGTGAGAAAAAAGCTCCAGAGTTTGTAACCTCGTGGCAGTGAGGTCACACCTGGCTCTGGTCGGATACCCGCCGGTAGAATCCACGCTGGCTCCGACGACGCTCTCGGCTCCACAGCTGCTCGTTGCCTCCCAGGTCAGGGACAAGCTGGAGGAGGGATCCCAGTCTCCGGCCTCAGAGCCACTGATCTGAGCTGGAGGCGGTGCTGATGCAGCTGGAGTCTGGACGGGAGGCCTCCTTTGGAGTGAGTCAAAGTGAGCAGCCCAGCGTTCGTGATCCTCCGTCTGCAGAAACAACAACACGTTACAGCGTCTCCATAAACCACCTCCGCGGTTTTAGTGTGGTCTCTGCTGGACCTGGTTCTGCAGGAGCTTCTCTCGTCTCCTGCGTTCAGCCGCCTCCTCTCTCTGACGGGACAGCTCCTGCAGCCAGCGTCTCCTCTGCTCCTCTTTCCTCTCAACACTAAACACCTCCTCCATCGGAGCGACCTCCTGCAATGGAAAAGAGGTCTTCATCGATTTTACTGAAAGAAATGACTCTTATAGCCTGTTTTGCTTAGTTCACAAGAATAAAACCTTTTAATTTAACCTCTTCATCCAAGTACTTTGTTTAGTTTTTTACATTTTTTCTTCTGAAAGGAAAAAAACATCTCAAATTTAGGAGTTCCTCCACCGTTTACACCATTAACACCACCAGGTAAATGGTCCTAATTGAAACCACATCCCACTTCCAACAGGTCGATCATAACGATGCTGCTTAATTCATGAAAAATATTACTGTATATATATTTTTATGCAAATTCACTCCAATGAATGCAACAAATATGAAGCACAATAAAAGCAGCATCCTATTGTAACCATGACAGGAGCCCTAACGACGCCCCGGTTGGGTTTAATGAATAAATACGTCCTTTAATCCATCAACGAGCAGCGCGAGAGGCTCAGACATTAAATATTAAAACAACTTTATATCTACCTGTTCAAAATGTAAACAAACGTTTTGTTTTTTTTCTTCATAAAAGTGATTTTATTTAGTATTACTGATCACTTTCATTCCTTCATCAGTCTGTCTTTTGGCTGTTTCTCTAATGCTTGTTTGTTTTTTTTTAATATTATTTTTAGGGATGGGAATTTAACACGTTAATTTCAATTAATGAATTAGAAAACAATAAAGTGTTAAACAATTAACAAAATGAATCGTAGCAGCTTGCTTTTGATGCAAGCTGAATTAAAAGTCCGTGGGGCGGAACTAATGTTTGGTTCTGAGTTTCAGCCGCGTATTGTTTTGTGACGGACGTTTCCGGTTTCGTGTGCGTGACAGACATAAAAGTAAAAGGGAACGAGAAATGTGCAAAAACGCACTCCTAATAAATGGTTGTAGGTTTAATTTTCTGTGATTTATTGTGACTCTCTAATCGTGTTTAGTTCATGTTTCACTGATCTGTGTTCATGGTGGAGCTAGCGCTAACGCTAACTACTACAACTACATTAAATAATGTTAGCGCTCCAGTTAAACGAGCCTGTTGTTTGAGACTGGCATTAATAAACCCGATAATAAAATAATACACTTTTAGATCTGTCCAATTTTATCCAGGGATTTTTTTTTCTACCGTTTTAAATTTACGTAAATGCATTTTTTTTTTTTTTTTACTATTATTTGATTCTGTCCCCCACTAAAATTATTTAAATTTTAAAAATTGCTTTTAGGGGCAAATTTTCTTGCACTATTAAAATGCGATTAATTAAAGGTGCAATAGGTAATTCTCAGACAAGCTAGGTTTAGCTAGCTATTTTACACAAACACGTCTCA
Source organism: Callopanchax toddi (assembly GCA_006937965.1). Taxonomy (NCBI): domain Eukaryota; kingdom Metazoa; phylum Chordata; class Actinopteri; order Cyprinodontiformes; family Nothobranchiidae; genus Callopanchax; species Callopanchax toddi. The sequence goes on along the minus strand of SSNR01000054.1, from coordinate 1,652,351 downwards.
GAGCTCTCACCCCTCCCATCAGGTATAATCCTTAGGCCACGCCTCCTCTGGACATGGGACCGCACATTTCCACAGTAACAATAGAGAGCTAAACACCAGCCGTTGAAACGCTATGCTAACCCTGGTTTCTCCTCTTTCTACGTCCAAACGTTTTTAGTTTTCTGCTGTTTTTCTTTTTGGGACTCTGGTGTTTTTTCCTAAAATTGAAGCGCTAACAGCTGTTTCTGTCCTCCTCTCACTTCCTGGATGTTCTGCTAAAAAATGCTCCAGCAGCATTAATGGAGGATCCAAGCAGTCAGGAAGTGAGGCGCTTCAGGAGACAGACAGCCGGATTGTCCAATAACTGTTTTCAGTCTGATGCGTCTGATTGGCTGAGGTTTTTAGAGAACTGCGAGGGAACCACCTTATTGATTTCTTCAGGATTTTTTAATCACCACAATATATTCATAGCTGTACTATGTTAGAACGCTGTTAAGAGGCATGAAAAAAAAAAAACTTTTTAAGCTACATTGTTTACCAAATTACCTATAGCACCTTTAAATAATAAAACTATTTTTTACCTGTTCAAAATGTAAACAAACTTACTGTTTTTTTACTTCATAAGTCTGTAGCTGTTTCTTTAATGCTTGTTGTTTTTAATTACTTGACCTTCAGACAGTAAATCTAATGTAACCATGAAACCAGAGCTGCTGCAGGTTGGACTGACCCCCAGTCTGAGGCTGGACCTGATGGCTGCAGGTTGATCTCTGTGGCTGAACGACGACACGCTCTCAGCGTACTCCTCAGCCTAAAACACACCAACCAGCCACCATGAGACACAGACTTTAATGATCCAGCACCAGCTGTAGAGATGCTTCCTAAATTAAATGTGATAAATGTGAAGGAGAAGGAGGTTAACTGCGTTTTAAACACAGTAGTTAAAAGGTAAACGCTGTAGTGTAAAGTGAACTCTTTGTGTACCTGTAGTCTGCCAGGGGCCGAACGCTGCTGCTTTAGGGCCACCTGCTCGTCTTAAAGCAAACACAGAAAAGAAATCCTCATTTCGATTGTTACTTTAGAGCTCATTTCCTAAACAATCATCACTTATAGGGCTTTTTTCTGCTTTATGAAAATAGTGAAACGTTGGGATATTTTGGATCCCAGGTAAAAAACGTGAACAGAACAGCTGGTTGGACCTTTAGATCGGCTCGTTTTTAGGTTGCAGTTCAAAGCCTGTGAGCCCAATCTGATGGAGAGAAGTCATTAAAGTTACTTCAAAATAATAATCTTAAAGACAATGTTCGTGTGTCAAGAAGATTTTCTGCTGGCTGGTTTTCAAATGTTGCTGCATTTAAAAGTAGGGATGCAGCGATACCACGGTTTTTAAACCGATATGATACTTGGATCTGAGTACTTGCTAATACCGAGTACCGATACTTCTACCTCACACAAAAAAATGCAATAAATTGGAAGACAGGTTATATTTTATTATCTGCTTCTTCAGGGTACATGCAGGAATCTTGAAGTTAAATTCAAAACCTTTTCAAGACCGTCTCAATGTGTTTTAACACCTCACCGCCATTCTGGTTATGTGGCAGCGTTCACTGAGATTCTCTTCCATCTTAACATTTCGGTGCGTTCGTAATCCTCACCGGGAACACCAGAGCGTACTTTGTGCTTTTAAACTTCTGCACGGCCCGCCCTGGTGCTCTGAGAGAAGGATTACTAACGCACCCTTTGTTTCCCGTTCTTTTTTTAAATAAAAATGCCTAAATTCACACGTTTACGATGTTTTTGGGACTCAAACTGTTGGACATCAAATTCACATTTTTTCATTCCAAAATGTAAGACTTTATAAAGCCGTGATAAGACTTTTTAATACTTTATAAGGGTCCTGAATTTCTCAAAATTGATTTATCAACTTTTAATACTTTTCAAGACTCCGCAGATACCCTGTTGTTACAGCAAATGAGGGTGAATTAGATAAAAAATAAAATATTCATAAAAATTATCACAAAACTAAAATCTTTATGTAAAAAATAAACATTTTCTGTGAAATTATTGCAGTTTTCCTCTCCGAACCACAGTCCCTCGTTAGCTCAACAGCTCCCCCTAGCAACAATCTAGAGAACTACAACAGAACTGACCAGTCAGTGAAGCCTTCTGACCGCAGTCAGAGCTACTGCACTAGTACTGGTTGACTTTAACCAGTACATGGTATCGTATTGGCCTGATACTGGTATCAGTGCATCTCTAATTTAAAGTAACAGTCAAACGTCTCTTCTCTCAGCTGTGTCTCCGTCGGTTTCAGATCCAGATTTGAGCAAAGTGTTTCCTGGATTTACCAACAGGTTGTTTTCTGATGCATCACCTGCCAATCAAATCTCATTTACAAAAACACACAAATGAACAGAAACACAGAGAAAACTCTCCAAAAGCCGAGTAAACACAAAGAAGCTCTGCATCTTGATGACATTTGAGTATTTTTGTGTATCTACATTTATAAATGGCTGTGTGTGTTTGTGCGCGTACCGAGTTCTCGCCTCCACTGAGCCCTCTTGGCGTCGATGGCGGCTCTGCTGTCTGACTGCCGCTCCTCCATCCAGCTGAACAGAGATCTGGACCACCTGAAACAAACGACACTCGGAACGTTTAGGAGCTGCCGTCACGTCTCCAAACCCGCGGAACGGTTCTCACGAGGACCCAGTGAAGCGAAATGTTTATCTGATTATTATTTTAAACTTTCAAACACACACCTGTTTGATTCAGCTTTTAATTAAGTTTTAGTTATTTGTTATTATTCTGGGACTTTTTACACTAATTTCCTTTTTTTTTTTGTTAAAAAGTTTCCAAAATACATTTATTTGGTCTTTTATTTAAATTTAGTTACATTTTTTTATTATTTTAATCTCATTGTTCTATCATATGAAAATATTATCATTTAAATTCATTTACCTTTACAGATCAACCCTTGTAATGAGGAAACTGATCGTTTTAGGATCCTTACTGAACCATCCGTCTCTTCTTTTTGATCACAGACGACAGAAATGTGCTCTGCCTTCAGGACAAACGTTTGGTGAGAATGTTCTTACTTGTCTTTTTCTTGTGAGCTTCTATCAGCTCCTCCTCCTCCATCCTTTAATTCTTCCCCTCCTTCTTTGTTCTTCGTTCCGTTTCCTTCTTCGGCTCCAAGCGGGGCAGCTTTGGGGTCTGTTCGACTCCCTGAGAAACAGAAAAATAAAGTTAGTCATTTGAGTGTCCTGCAGGCTTCATCGGGTCGCGTTAGCAGTAACGTTACCTCCACTACCGTGCGCCGCCTGCTCCTCCGGTGCGTGTTGGTCATCGACGGGGATCCCGACGGCGTTGAGGATCTGCTGCAGCTCTTCCCTGGTTAGACACACCACGCCGTCCTTCAGCCCTGCGTCTGCACTGGCCAGCGTGTCCTTTACGTCTGACCGTCCACCTCCTTGGGTCCCAGGGTTTAGAGGCTGTCCTGCTTTGGTTCCCGGGGGTCCAACAGTGGAGCTGGGTTTGTGTCTGTGTGACTTTACCTTAAAGTGAACAACCACACCAAAAAGTCACGTGATGAGCAGGAAAAGGTCAACTGTTTGTTATGGAAAACGCTCTACACACACGAAAAGAAAAAAAAAAGGAGCCTGATTATTTTTGTGTATTTAAAAACCTTCAGTCTGACGTCCACATTGTCCCTGATCTAAAACTGGACCTGTTTGCTCAGCAGGAAAGAAACATCTGGCCTGATGCTACAAACCCAACCAGGCTCACACTGACTGGATGGAGGAACAGCAGCTAAAGTTTTAAACACGGTTCAAATTCAAGTCTTTTTAAGACCATTTATATACAAATGTAATACCGATTTTACTGCCCATTTCACAGATGTTGACGTAGAAAGAGGAAAAACCAGGGTGAACGTTAGCATAGCGTTTCAGCTGCTGGTGTTTTGCTCTCTCTTGTTTACTGTAGCAATGTCCGGGGGAGGCGCGGCATAAGGGTTATACCCGACAGGAGGGGTGAGAGCTCTGAGACGAGTTTATGTAAAGTAGTTAGCTAAACCTAGCTTGTTTGAGAATTACACAGTGCAGCTTTTATGCCTTTATACCAATTGTACCTAGCTGAATCCTTTTTTTGCATACGGCACAAAAAGCCTCTAAAACATTGTTCTCCACTGGTTTTAACCAATGACGAAAAGACTTTTTATCCCACCACACTTTGTTAAATTTACATTTCCCCGTAGGCTAACCCTAGCATGAAATTGGTAGCTAGGTAATGTAAATAAAATGTTAAAAAACCCTAACAGGTGTTGGTCAACCTTTCTTGTGGTCTGCTGACATTTTCCTTGATTTTTCGTGTTTCTCCTTGTGGTCCATGTCTGTGTTCTTTACCGTCTGTGGTTGTGGCGTCAAATATCTTTTAGTGACTGGGGAAAGCTCTACTGGTTCCACCACTCTTTGTTTAAGCTACGTTATTTAATCAGAATCATGGTTGACAAATAAAGGTGAAATGTGATATGGAGAAGTTACATACAGCACATTTTAAGACCCAGATACCAAAATTCAAGACTTTTTCCAAGTCTTTTTAAGGTATTATTTCCAAATTCATGAATTCAATGCTTTTAAGACCCTGTAGGAACCCTGTTTAAAGAAGTTCACAATCAGTTTGATTAGCTGAGATTGTTACAAAAACAAGGAAGTTGACTTTGCTTTCACCTGCACAGAGTACAGACATTAAGTATAGATCAAATAAAAGATGGAGGGAACAATACGTACATGTATGTACAGGCAGGTAATTTGATTATAAAGAAAACAGAACGGCAGGTTGAGGTAGTAAGTAAAATGTAAATGTTGCTACAAAATCAGTTAAATCAGAAGTGAGAGTGCAGCTTTCCTAAAAAAAAAAAGAGCGGGGAGGGGTTAAGTGTGCACTCAAATATAAATATAAAAACATGAAAAATCTCTCACTTTGGCCACTGCTTTGATGCCGTGGTCTTTGTGATGTGCCCTAGAGGAAGTCAGGATCCTCCCTTCAGTGGTTATTTTGTTGGAATTAAACACTGGAGCTCCTGCTGCTGCTTTGCACTTAACCTCCCTGTGACTCGCTGCTCCCTGCCGGGGTGCACGCTCCTCTCCTTCTCCCTCCTCCACACCGACTGGCTGCCTGGAGCTTAGGACTTTAGCTGCTCTCGGCTTGATGGACAGCTGCTGGAAACACGTCACAAACTCAGCAGATCAAACAGAACACTTTCTGCTGTGAAGGCTAAGATTTGGCCAAAACCGCAAGAGCAACAAAACATTTCTTATTTTAGTATAAATCTGGAGATTAGCCTGTAAAGATGATTCCTACCTTTGCTGGATTTTTCTCAAAACCTGTAGTGAAAAAAAAAGTTGTAAATATTACGCCATAAAAAGTCACAGGGTCAGATCCAGCTCTATTAATATAGAACGTGTTAGTGTTTATCAATAATAGATCGAAAACACAGATGTCAAAGAAAGCACACTGAAAACACCAAATTACCTTTTTTTTCTAAATTGTACTCAAATATAAGTCATCTCAATGCAGCGTGTCACATAAAATAAACATGGCTGAAATAATTAAACTATATTGACAGTGACAGACAAAAATCCATGGTATTCAACAACAATAAGTGGATATTTTAATAGTTTAAATTAAAGATAGTAACATGTTAGAAGAGCAAAAAAGATATGGAGTTGAAAAGTCTCACCATGACTGAGTAAAATCACTTTGGGTTTTCCATTTTCAAGTTCAAACAGCAGGCCATCTCTGTCCAGAAAGAGAGAAATCAACAAAGCAGAGCGAATCAAAGCCTTTCAGCAGCATCACAGAGCTCTGAGCCAAGCTACAAGTGGACCAAAGAAAACCTGAACGTTACATTCAGTCAGAACGAAAGGTTTTCTGATGTCAGGTGAAAGAAGGGTTAACTAGAACTCTCCTTCCTTAAAAAAATCCCAGTGTTGCCCTTAATGTTCATGAATTAAAACAAACCCTGTTCATTTGTAATTTAAAAAAAATGCTATAAACACTGTAACATTCATGTTTAACGTCACAATAATTCTAACCAGACCCTCTGTGGTTAATTTGCCCAAATTAACAGTTAATTTAAAAGGCATACTATGCAGTTTTGCTTGTTTTTAGCACCCCCTAGTGTCCGCTTTAAATCACTGTCTTAAAAACGTTAGCACCATCGTCTTTGCTCAGAAAGCCCTAAATCTCCCTGTTAAATGTCTCCTCAGCCTTCACTGCTTTCTACTGGAGCGGTTCATCACTCATTCAGAGAAATCAGCTGTTCAAGCAGGGAGAGATGGGAAAAAAATCAGGAATCATGAGCTAAAAACACTCCGGAGCTAGCATAACAGCTAGCCACATTGGGTTAGCCTAAAGCCTGGTTTATACTTCTCCGACAGCACGTTTGTGCTCACGCGTATTAACGGAGACGTTTTTTATTTATACTCCTCCATCGGTGTTGTGAAGCAATTCTCCACCAGGACAGCAGAGGGCGTATAACTTTTCTGCAGTAACGTTTCTGGTCGACCAAAGTTTGTTTACTTCAGCTTAGTAATGGCCGACAGAGAGCGAATTTTGATTGAGCTGTAATGGATTGATCTCGAGGAACAAACAATGTTGTTAAAATGATTAAACAAGAGTGAGGGAGACAGCGGCGTCTGTTGAATGTCCGTCCACTGACAAAATGCAGCTCTTGTTCAACCTTTGAGCGACATTGAGGATTATATTAATGTTCGTACTTTCGTACTTCTTCTGCCAAACATTCCTTGGACTGATCCATATCTGCTTCCACGAGATTCTATTTCTACTACTCAATCAATACTGGCATCAAGCCAGAAATGAGTTGTTGGGCCATCCAATCAGAGACGTGCGCTTTCCATCTCGTTCGACGGATAGTTAGAAAAGTGGGCTCGACTCTGTCTAGCCACATAGCCTAACCCTCGTGAGATACGTGACTTTGTGAGACTTCAGGGCACCGGACCAGAGACTCAGAAGTTAAACGTGGTATTCTGGATCCAAGCAGCAGATGGGGCTGAGGGACTTTTCATTAACCCTGTAAAGGGTCAGATTATCACATACTGGCTCAAGAAAAGATTTAAAAATATGAAAAAGTTACATAGTATGCCTTTAAAAAATGTAATTAAACGACATTTGTAATTATAAACAAAAGTAGGCAAATTAAAATAAAACAATAAAATAAAAATAATAATCTAATAGATATAAAAACACCTTTCAGTTATCCAACATCTGAAACTTTCAATCAATGCAATTTTTGCATTTACTCTTCACTAAAACAGCTAAAGACCATCCAACCATTCAGCCACAAAACATGAATACAGTCAGGTTTAAAATAAAGCTAATAAATCATTATTAGAGTAATATTACTCTAGTAATTATTTATTAGCTTCATGGATGTTGCCGACAAATAAAGAGCAAAGACAGTTCTCTAACACTGACTGGTTTACAGGTAGTCTGCTTGATGCTATCCGGTTCATGTTGCGCTTATTGACCTGAGACAGTCGCTCCCTCCCTGTGTTTAGCTAGCTAGCTGCTCAGAAACAGACTCACCCGAGGTTCATGCTGACAGAAAAATACAGCGAGACTCCAATACGTCAACCTAAGGACTCGTCAAATCAAAAATAAGAAATCCGTTCATCGTTTTAGCGGTAAAAGCAGCACTTCGACTGGCACTGACTGACGCTAATTTCTGATCGCTTGTGTATGAGCGTTGCTGGCCACGACCAATAAAAGTGTCTCTGATTGGTTAACCGTAGTGACGTTAAAACGATCAACCAATCAAAAGTCTTTGTTTGGACGTTTAAATTTTATCATCGCGTTCACGGTAACTCGGAATTTATCTAAGAACAGAACAGCTGAGGGACACTGTATTTGTTTATTTTGAATAAACTTGAAAAATGTATATTTAATTTACAAGTTAAAGTACTTCTAAAAAAACACAACACCGAACATCCTAGGATAAAAAACTCAGTCACGATGTATTGATCGTTCTGGGGTCAGGGGTAAACCTTTGAGGCTGTCGTCCCAGGTTCTTTTAAATGCTCCAAGAACCAGATATTAACACTGGGGTGACCGAGCTTTCTTGTAGCACCCTCAACTGGACCCTTCTGACTGTATTTAGATATGTCTGAATTTTGAGAATATTTCTGATAACTATTATAACACCAACACTCTTATGCATTAGCCTCTATAAAATATACAATTTCTTTTTTTTTCTTCACTTCATTTTCTTATATTAAAGCGGCTCTCTGGAGCATTTTTCTCTGTATCAAAGTTTTCTAAATGTTCTAAATGATATTTCAGGTCTAAACTATGATCTATGGGTTGAGTTCCACAACATCTGTCATTCTGATGAAGACCCTCCTTCCTCCTAGAGACCCCTTTCCATTATTTCTTGCCGCCGACATTTTTCAGCCAATGAAATTCAAATGTCTGCATTCTCTCAACATGCACGGGCATCGACCAAACCTGTACCAGTAGGGGGCGCTGTCGTACAGGACGCTCCGTGTGTTTCTCTGCCGTCTCAGCCGTTCACTGAGGACTCACGGCTCATTTCTACTAAAAACCTACCCATTCTCCAGCTAAAGACTGTATTTATTTTAATTTTTAAACCTTTCACCTCACAGAATGGCATGGCTTGACAGGGTTACGCGTTTATTTTGGTCAGAAAGTTCATCCAGGGCCGAGTCAAGTTCAGCTTCAGAGTCCAGCAGCAGCTCTCTGCTAACAGAGCTAATATCAGAAGCAGCAGGGACAGAGAGGGCTCATCAGACCCTCGTAGTATTGTTGGAATAAGATTGTGAACTGTGAGTGATTAAACCCTACACATTGAGCTGTACAGTTCATGTCCGAAGTATATGCGCCGCGTGCACGCGCGCGCACGCGACCGGACGCGCGTGTCGAGATGTTTTGAGGAGGAGCCTTTGGACGCTAGATTCAAAAACTGCTCTCCTGATGAAATCCTCCAGAGTGCTGCTTTAAGAAACTACAGAAAATACGTTAGATAAACACAAAACAGTTTTATACACCAACAAACTTGCTCCCAAAAAATGATTAGCCAATAAATTGAACTTTATTGATTACGTTTAATGTTCTGAGCACTTTGCTAAAAAATGCCAAAGCGTTGCTTAGTTGATGTAAAAATACCATTTTACAACTATAACCTAACTGGATATATTTTGATTTTTTGTTTCTACAACACTAATTCATAGGTGCCTTTTGTAAACTGAAATAGAAATAAAAATATATTTAAAAAAGGGGGGGGGGGGGTTGTCTTGAACTCAAACAATAATTTTAAATGTTTTAATACAGTTGATAGCTCATTTGTGCAATATAGTATTTTGTTTTTAATTGTAAAAAATATCCCTAAAACACTTTATATCACACATGTGAGTTCCTTATAATAAACATCATTCCCAGACCAGAGTGAATGCTCAGTGAAGAACTGTGTGGGGAAGCAGTCCCAGCAGTCGACTGTAGGGGGCGACAAAGCGCTGCAGTCCCAAAAATGAGCTGTAAAATCAGTCAAATAAAAAACAGTCAGCGGTTAGCTTCACTGTATTTTGGATGTTTTTCTCCGCTGTTAATCAGGTTGAGCACGGAGGACCGACATCTATTAGTCTATCTCGTCTATTAAGCCTACCCACTGTGACTTCCGCCAGGATTTCCAGCGTCCACTCGACGATCTTAAAGGTGTGTTGTTATTGTCTTGTAATGACTTTTTCTAATTTTCTAATGTCGCTACTCTTATCGTTTCTCCATTTTGTTTGTAAGTTTTGCCATGTTTACGTAAGGTGACCTTGGGTTCTGAAAGGCGGCCACAAATAAAATGTATTATTGTTATTATTGTAGTAGCTTGGTGAATTTTAACTGGAGACACTGCGTAAAATCAAGCCGTTATGTTAGCCGGCTAGCGTTAGCACGCAAAGCTACTTCAACACTGTGGAACACCAGTGTTTTCCTACCGGGTCCGTAAGCCAGAGCAGCGCTAAATGAAGTTGGATTGTTTAGGACTGATGCCATAAAATTAGGTTGTGTTTTATTTAATCCCTATGCTCTTTTTAAAAAGAATGCAGCCGACTCAGTTTTCTAGCATGTTGTCAGGCTAAGGTCAAGAAGCTTCTCAGCTAACGGATACCTGTGTCTATAAACGTGTAACGAGCTGTTAGCTACACCAGTTACCATATACACTGGCGAATGTGTTGATCAGGGTTTTAGTAGATGCTGTACTGTTTTTAGTTTCAACGTGAGCATGAGGTTGGACTGCAAAAGTTTCATTAGCTGGAAGCTAATGATGATATTATTTAACCAAATACTGTTGCAGTCACACTGCCTTCCATCACAGGGTTCGGGTTATTAGAGTATTTTATCTGTTTTGAATCCTAGCATGTGTTGAGTATTGCAGCTTCTTCAGCGTTGGAAACGCTGCAGGAAAAACATGATGGAGTTTGCAGCCTACACACCAAATGTATAAAAATCAATGCTGTCTTAGCCACGGACTATCAGCTGCAGCATCAGCGATGCTGCACTGGGAGAGGAGTCAGGTTCACAATCAGGCTAGTATGTGTGCATTATGCAGCCCATTCTCAAAACTCAGTTTTCAAGACTTTTTATTGTATTCTCATACACCAGAGGGACAGTTCACACATTTAATTGAAGAATTTTGTAAATGCTGGGATAAAAAATAGTTTTTTTTCCTGTTTACAGTTTGTCTCAGTCACATTTGTGTGTAATTCTACCAGTTTCATCGATGAAAGAAGTAACACCGTTCCCTTCTTACAGTAGATATCTGACTTGACCAGATCATTTGACAAAGCAGACACAGTTGTCCACATATCAAATAAACACTTTTATTTAATTTTACTTAACCAGAAAAAAAAATCTCATTGAGATAAAAATCTCTTTTTTAAGTGTCCTGGGCTAAAACAGAAGCAAGACAAAATAAAAACACAGAAACTTTGGAAAAATCAGCTCCGTTTTTAACTAAATGTAAATCCTGATTCCTGACATTTTTCACATTAAATCCATCAGCATCATTTTCATTCATCACAGACATTGCATTAGAGGCTGATGGAGCCAGTTAGTGCTTGTCACAAAAAATATGCTGAATTAAGACTTGGTTATTCAACAATACCATCTTTCTATGCCCTCATTTGTCACCATTTTCTTGTCATTGTTTTTGCTAGAGATGAATGGATGGATACTCATTTGAAATGCAGACATGAGTAGGCGGTGGTTGAAAGTTTTTTGATTAGGCCTGTGATGTACAGTTAATGGCAGCACTCTGTTTGTTGAAGAAATAGCAAATGTGTTGTTTAGATTCATATACAAAAATAGAGTAGCAAAAAAATACATGTAGCCTATGTGTGTCTGTTTAACCTGCTAGACTTACGCCAAATAATCTAATTTGCACATTGTTTTAACATTTGATTGTAAAAATGAAATATTAATTTAGGGGGGAAATAGAGAATAAGATTTCAATGTCTTGGTCATTTAAGTGATCGTGGTCAGTCTGTCTCCAGTGTTTCATTCTGATGTTTATCACTTATAAAAACTGACATCAAACTTCTCCAATTTTTGTTCTGAGACGAATAACGAGGGGGAAAAAAAATCTCCCTCTGAATTAATTGTCATATGTGCTGTATATCCAGACAGCAGTGAACACCTGCAACTCTTCACCTAACCACTTCACTGAGTCAGTCTTAACAAAAATAGAAAGTAACCACTGCAGCAGCTCCACTAGTTTTGTGTAGTGTGGCTGAAGCGTCTTGTATCATACCGATGACTCAGTTTGGATGAAACATACACTTTCTTGGCTTCATGTAGATATGAAGTAAACATTTGAGCTTATGTCAGTTTTTTCCACTACAGTCATTTCCACATGGGAGGAAATGTAATTTTTAAATTGCTTAAGGAAAAAATAAGTTAATAGCTCAAATGTTAAAAGATTTCAGTTTTTAAAAAAATGTTGTTTTTTAACCCTTTTTAAGGTGTTTTTTGATATTCTTTTATCAAGAATATAATTTATCTTTATGAAAGAGGGAAACGAGATGAGTGTGAAACCTTTGAGTTTCAACAACACATTTTAAAACTGTTAACTTGTTCTTGGATATTCCTGGACGGCTGTAATTGGCTCTCTCATCTCTGACTTAATGAAGGACTTGAGGATTCACTCTCACAAACAAACTTGTGGTCAGTCAGTTTGAAATAGCAGCCTAATCAGTCTGCTAGCGCTGGTGAGCTGTAGTGAGCTATCGGCTTTGTCCCAGTCATGGCTGATGATGTAAGATATGCTCACATAGATCCTATAAGCTGATTGGCTGGCTGCTCAGGTTATGTGCCACACCTTAAAGGACATGGGGACGGATTAAATAGGGAGTTGTTTACATCCTTGCTTGTTTGTTTGGATGTTGATCTCACTACTGAGGGGTGTACTATGAAGGAAGATTATTAGATTATTGAGATTTTGTACAGCCTGAAGGAAGGATTCTTACCATCACTACTCCTTAACCTGGCTAAATCATCATGGTAACTGTTTCTCACCTGCTTGGACAGAGGTTATCATGGTTTTACAGGTGATTGAAATCCACGAGAATGCTTGAATTTTAGTGTGGTATTTTCAAGGGCTTTAATTTTTCATAAAATGCTTGCAGTGCTTGTGTATTGGCAATCGTATGCAAAAGTATGTACATCCTCTTTTGAGGCTAAAGGTTTAACACATTTCAAGTTAACAACAGCACATAACGTATTACAGACTCATAAATTTAGGTTTAACAAATATAAAATGCAGAAGCAGCGTGTGAAAAGCTAGGTTCCCCTTGGGAGTTATTACAGTAAGTACCATCCAGTTGATGCTAATCATGTGGGTTGATTAACTGATCACCATCAAGTGTGAGCGCCTCTATTAAAGCACAAGCTTTGTGAGTTGTGTTCAGGTGTGTGTTGTCACTGCTGACATCAGGAATTATCTTAAAGAAGCTGCTGTTTGAGAACAGTTCATGCATTGATTTCATTATTCAGCAGTGGAAATGATGATGATGTTTAAAAGTCCAGCAGGAGTGCACGTCTCAATAAGTTCACCCTGAGGTCAGGTCATTCGGGGGGATCATTATTTGTGACATAGTTTGATAATTATGTTGTTTTTCGGTACTTTTCCTCATTTTAATGTTCATGTAATTTTCACAGTAAAGATTTTTTTAATCTCTTATAGTTAGAGTATTTTATTATACCCTGAGACAATATGTAAAAATAGAGGTTAGTGTGTTGGCGTTATATAGGAGTTAGTTGTCCTTGTCATTACCCTCCATTGGACTATTCATGGTCCTCTGCTGTCTGACTTCCTATATGCCTGCTGGACACACACCTGTTGTCTCCATCAAATCGCTGGAGTGACACATAAATCCTCAAACAAAGGGCTCAGCTCAGAGATACTTTTAGATAACATATCAGCCTTTGTTTCTGAATTAGCTGGTACTTTATTCTCCTCAGAAGTTAAGATGTGTATCCGCTAAATGATTCATTATGCCTCTTTAAATATTTAACAGCTTTCTTGTTTCAATTTTCACAACAGAGATTCAATGAAAACAAAACTCCAAAAACCAGTGCGACAAAGTTTTTATTTTCCGTATATTAAGTGCTAAAACCTTAATATTTTAGTTGAGGTGAGATGACATTTTGTGTCAGTCTAGCATGTTTACGTCTTTACTCGTTTACTCTATACATTAAAGTCCCGTTAAATCAGACACTCGTTCTGTTCATCACCAGTTGATCGGTTTGTTATTTTCAAAGCTTTTGCAGCTTCTCTTGATTGGTGTTTTAGCGTTTGTCCCATTCTGGAAAACGCTGATAGTTTAACCACAATGGCTTGTTATATAGCAGTACTAATCTGCTTTTTGACACACGTATTTCCAGATGCATGAGAAAATCACGACTCTCTGGTGGACTTTAAAATGCTGAGAATGAGATTGTAAATCATCTTCCAAGAGATTTGACTGATCCCAGAGCAGATGTGACCTGATGTTTACTATTTATCTTTAACTTTGAAATTCATTGCTCAAGGGAAAGACTGTGTGTGTGTGTGCGTGCGTGCGTGCGTGCGTGCGTGTGTGTGAGAGAGTGGACAAACAGCCTGCATCTGAGGCTCATGCTGACTCAAGGTCAGATCGTGACTAGAGATCAGAAAGTCTAACACTGAATTTTCTTTGTGGGTAAATTTCGTCACAATCTTCACACGTTCTGTCTCTGGGTATTTCGGGGCGTAGGGGTCTATCTGGTTGCCAAATATATATTTTCATCATAAGGTTTGTCTCTGACTTATTGGAATTCTTTATAGTATTGACACTGTGATATTGATTCATCTTTATTGTACAGTACAGCTGTAGTACTAAGATTTACATAAATAAAAACAAGGAGTAGAAAAAATCTACATAGTCAAGACTACTCCTGTTCATAAAACACGTATAAATATTTAAAAACCTGATCGTGATATTTATTACCAGAAAAATCTTTTTAAATTATTGATGTCTTTGAGTGAATTACCTGGTTTAGAAAACAAGCTGTTACATCTGAGGTGAAACCGGAGCTCTTTGAAGGTATTTTTGTTAAAAGTTACTCTTCATGCAAATAAACTATTGATTATTGGTAACATCTACCGACCACCTACATCTCCTAAACTAGAGTCTGTTAGGAACATTTTAGCTACAGTATCATCACTGGGACTCTCTCTGATGGGGGACTTTAACTTAAACTGGAATGATCCGTCTACATTGACAGAACGTAATATGGTGAACGGTGCGAACCTGACTCAGATCAGCACTGAGCCCACTGGAGTCGGCCCTAACTCTAGATCTCTCATTGACTGGATTCTTGTCTCTCATCCAAACAGAATAATGACCTCTGGAGTTCTCGCTGATTGCTTTAGTGATCATTCCGTTATTTATTGTATCTGGAAAATTGCAGCTCCTCACCTTCCTCCCAAATATATCAAAGTACGTGAAATGAAATCATTTAATAATAATCTATTCATACAGGGTATGAATCGATTACAGATGAATGAATGAATGTATGAATCGAATTGCAGATCAATTATCTTGATGTTTTTTTTTTCTGCACTTTCAGTTCCAATAAAGGTTTAGTCAGAACTATTTGTAAGGTGGTCACATCCCCTTTCCCATTTCGTGAATGTAAGGTCTTAAATTTGATCAAAGGAGCCTTAAAAGGGGTCTTAAAAAGCCTTAAATGTGGCTTCCTTAAACCTGCAGAAACCCTGTTATAAATGACATCCTAAGTATAAACTGGGACCGGCTTCACTTAATTCCTGATGTTGAAGATGCTTGGGACGTTTTAATAGTGAAATCGGGTTAGTTATTGACAGACACGCCATGGAAATCCATTAAGGTTAAGGGCTGTCATCTGCCTTGGGTTAATGGTGATCTTATCAATCTTTTTAAACATAGGGATAGGGCCTGGACTAAATATAAACAATCACAACTACCTGAGGACAGAGCAGAATACACACGATTACGTAATATCTGCACAACTCAAACTAGAAATGCCAAAGCCAATTATTACAGAGATAGCCTGCCATTTTTTTTATCTCTCTAAAGCGTTTGATTTAGTTGATCGCTGTCTCTTATTGGATAAACTGCAAGCTATCGGCCTTTCGAGATCTACTCTGGTCTAACACCTATCTTCATCATCGTCTCCAGTGTGTGTGTGTCGTATAGGGGCTCTCAATCTGATTTTACTGGCGTAGTTAAGGTATCCCCCAAGGTTCCTCTCTGGGACCTTTATTATTCTCTATATTTGTTATTGATATGTCTCTATGCTGCACAGACTGTAATATTCAACTTTATCTGATCTACTGTAGCAAGCCAACCATCCCGGGATAAACCGTTCTCTACAACATGACTTTGATTCTGTTCAGCAGTGGCTATCAGCCACTAAACGTCTTCTTAATAAAACACAGTCCTACTCCTTACTGTTTCATAGGAAAGATCTGGATTTAGCTGAAAAACATCTTAAACTGAAGGGGAGTGAAGGGTCCGGTGCATTGTGGATCGGGTGGCAGACCGAGGTGGGAGCTTTGGCGATCCGATCCCCGGACGGGAAAACTGGCTATCGGGACATGGAACGTCACCTCTCTGGCGGGGAAGGAGCTGGAGCTTGTGGAAGAGGCTGAGCGATACCGGCTAGATATAGTCGGGCTCACCTCGACACATAGCGTTGGCTCTGGAACCCGAGTCCTGGAGAGGGGTTGGACACTTTTCTTTGCTGGAGTTGCTCCGGGTGAGAGGCGGAGGGCTGGGGTGGGCTTTCTGTTAGCCCCAAGACTCTCTGCCTGTATGTTGGGGTTTACCCCGGGGGACGAAAGGGCAGCTTCCCTGCGCCTTCGGGTTGGGGAACGGGTCCTGTCTGTTGTTTGTGCTTATGCACCAAATAGCAGTTCAGAGTACCCACCCTTTTTGGAGTCCCTGGGACGAGTGCTGGATAGCGCTCCTACTGGGGACTCCATATTCCTGCTGGGAGACTTCAACGCTCACGTGGGCAATGACAGCGTGACCTGGAGGGGCGTGATTGGGAGGAACGGCCCGCCCAATCTGAATCCGAGTGGTGTTCTGTTATTGGACTTCTGTGCAAGTCGCAGTTTGGCCATAACGAACACCATGTTCGAACATAAGGATGCCCATCGGTACACCTGGTACCAGGGCAGCCTAGGTTACAGGTCGATGATTGACTTTATAGTTGTATCATCTGACCTGAGACCGTATGTTTTGGACACTCGGGTGAAGAGAGGAGCGGAGCTGTCAACTGATCACCACCTGGTGGTGAGCTGGATCAGATGGCAGGGGAAGATGCCACGCAGACCTGGTAGACCCAAACGTATAGTGA
>SSNR01000054.1:1604504-1629812 GCA_006937965.1 Callopanchax toddi | reverse complement strand
TTAGTTCCTTGTAGCTCTGTGACATCTTTAGTTCTTTGTAGCTCTGTGACATCTTTAGTTCCTTGTAGCTCTGTGACATCTTTAGTTCTTTGTAGCTCTGTGACATCTTTAGTTCCTTGTAGCTCTGTGACATCTTTAGTTCCTTGTAGCTCTGTGACATCTTTAGTTCCTTGTAGCTCTGTGACATCTTTAGTTCCTTGTAGCTCTGTGACATCTTTAGTTCCTTGTAGCTCTGTGACATCGTTAGTTCCTTGTAGCTCTGTGACATCTTTAGTTCCTTGTACGTAGCTCTGTGACATCTTTAGCTTCTTTGCTTTATGATGCATAAAAAACCATGAGCTCATCTTTGAACCCGACCTTATTAAACTAAGTTGTGTTGTTGCCTCTCTTTGCAGGAAGCGGTGACCCCAACTAACTGGCACCCAACTTCTCCTGCTTGTTTGCCCCCCCCCCCCACCCCCACCCCCTGCCTCCATTGGATCTCTGTGCTCCCTGCGGTGGATTGGACCACTATCATTCGAGGCTTTGTGAGGTGGTTTTTCGGTCTGGCGCAGCCTCCCCCTGGGGCCGGCGTGAGCTCCAAGCAGCCCGAGGTGCCCTGTGACCCCCCCTCCCTGTCACTGCACACCAGAGCCCATGAACAGGGTAAGACCACGACCCCGCCGCCATCTCACAGTTTTTATTCAGGCAGTGGTCATTATTAGTGTTTATACTTGTAATTTTTGTCAGAATGAACCCTTACTCTACATATAAGTAAAGAAAGGTTAGTTTTTCTGGTACAGTCTAAAATCATTAACACATTTGGGAGAATTTTTGTAAGAATTCCAGATCAAAATAAAGTCAAGTAGTCATCATGGCTTAGGGTTAGTTATTAATTAATATTTAATAGAGAACTACTAGAACTTTATAAGACTGGCAGAACTCCAATTCACCTCATGGATGAATTTCATTGGCTGCAGGAGGAAGTGAAGTGTGTCCATCTGGAGCCATGTGCCTCGCTCAAACCAGCAACATGGACAACAAGCTACAGGGGGCGGGGACAGGGGGAGGGGCTTCACTTCGACCACTAGCAGGAGGCGTTTCTCTGGAGCCGTTCGAACACCAGGTGGGAGCAGATGAAAGTTTCATGTTCTTTGTAACTTTTCTTGGCGTAGTGTTCAGTTAAATAAAAAGAGCTTAAAGTGATAATATGCAGTTTTGCTTGTTTTGGGCGCCCTCTGGTGTCCGTTTTAAATCACTGCATTAAAAAAATACCAGATCGTTTCAGCTTCTAAACGCCTAAATCTACCTGTTGAAATGTCTCCTCAGCCTTCATAGCTTTCTACAGGAGCGGTTATTTACTCCTTCAATGAAATCAGCTGTGTTCAAGTAGGGAGAGATTGAAAAAAAAATCAGGAATCATGAGCTAAAAACACTCCAGCGTTAGCATAACAGCTAGCCACTTTGGGTTAGCCTAACCCTCGTGAGACACGTGACTTCCTGGGTACCGTGACAGCGACGGAGATCTTGCAATCGTGGTATTCTGGATCTAACCACCAGATGGGGCTAAGTGACTTTTCATTAACTCTGTAAAGAGTCATATTAGCACAGACTGGCTCAAGGAAAAGATTTAAAAATATGAAAAAGTTGCATATTATCACTTTAATGCTTTAAAACAGGTGGAAATGAGGAGCTTTTCATTTCCTTGTTTCTTTCATTGTAGCGACATTTCTTTTTGTGTGCACATTTGTTTGGTTGCAGGTGGGGGGCCATTTCAGTATGATGCGTTATGATGACCACACGGTGTGTAAGGCTCTGAACAGCAGAGAGCAGCGCTTCTATGAGTCTCTCCCTCCTGAGATGAAGGAATTCACTCCAGAGTATAAAGGTTTGTTCCAGCTCACTAAGGTTTCAAGTCTCACCTGATTGAATGAGTTTAAAAATAACCTGATTACAGTCTAAACCAGGATTTTACCATCTCAACGCTTTAATATTTTACTGCAAAGAAAGTGGTAAATTGATGAAGTCTGTACCTGTCATTAGGGCTACAGAGGATGTGTTGACCCAGACAACTTCTGCTTTTAAGCTTTGATGTTTTGAAGTTTGCTTTGTTTTATTACCACACTAAGAACATTAACATCTGTCCTCTAAGCTTTTCCTGCCATATTCATCAGTCCAACAAATGACGATGGGCGATATCCACACGGGTGATATTTTGACTTTTTTGTGGGCGGAGCAATGTAAACATGCACACACTGATTTGCCAATTTAGAACTCAAAAGATACGCCGGTCCGCTCCACAGCGCTAAAGATACGTTCTGTTTCTGAGCCGAGGCGTGGCTGAGATGTGTGTCAGGCAGGGCCGGTTCTAGGCATAGGCTAATTAGGCAATTGCCTAGGGCGCCCTCTGCTGGAGGGGGCGCCAAATTGTCTCTTTAAAAAAAATTTTTTTTATTTATTTATTTTGACAAACTGCTGAACACACCATTCATCTCATGTAAAGAGCAAAGTAAGTACCGTAATAAATAAATAAACTAAATAAATAAATAAAAAAGCACAACTTTTGCTGCATGAACAGTCAACGTGGCGCCCCATGGCTACCTGCTGCTGCCGGCTGTGATCAGGTAAGGTGGGGGAGAGGCGCGCTGCGCGCATCCCTCCGTCCGGTTGTTTATTGATAATCAGTGTTGGGAGTAACGACTTCCAAAGGTTATTAATTACTGTAATGCATTGCTTTTATCGGTAAAGCAATAATGTAAGGCATTACAGAAAAAAAGCTGTGCATGTTTAACCCGGATTGAGGCGGTGGGCTCTTCAGAGGAGAAACGTCACTCAGCGAAAAATGTGGTCAGACAGAGCAGAGAGGAGTAAATCTGCAGCCAGTGAAACAAGTCCGGTTCTGTCCGGTCCGACACTCATGCGTGGTTCGGTTCGGAACTCGATCCAGATGGAAAACGCGGCCCGAGTCGTGCGCGCTCACGGCATCCAAGGCCCGTTAAGACATATGAGCGCATCCAGCGCTCCGTAAACTGAAGCGAGCAAACTGAGAGGTAGTTTCAAAATAAAGAGTCACTCTGTTATTCACGTCAGAAGTTGGAGAGTTCACTCTCTCGCCCACTGAGCAGAGGAAACGCGCGTCATGCAGCCTCTGCTGCAGCAGGGAGGAGCAGACAGGTGGAGCAGAAGCAGACAGGTGGAGGTAGGAGTCAGTCAAACTAATGAATAAGGAGCTTGTGCAGAGAGATATGTTTATAGATTTAAATATACTGTATATAGATATGATGGAATAATATATGGATAGGTAAGGATATATGGAGAGATATGGATGATAGATGGATGGATAATGATGGATCAATGATAGATGATGGATGGATAGATAGATGGATGGATGGGTTAATATCCAGATAGTTGTATATCTCCATGTATCCATCACATCACCTTCCACTGGATGTGTAATGAGCTACATTTATGGTCAAATCCATATTTACAGTATTTTTGGTTAGAGTAACTAAAAGTAATGCAAAAGTAGTGTAATACCTTACATTTAAAAAACAGTAATATTGTAATGTAAGGGATTACTTTAAAATGACAGTAACAAGTAATAAATAATACATTACAGTTTTGAAGTAACTTGCCCAACACTGTAGATAATGTATGATGAGTCTGTGACGTTGTCAGTAATAGCACCTTGTTAAAAGTCGCTGGCAGAATGAAAAGACAAATCAAGCCCTCTGGGGCAGCCTTCAGGAAATGAATAAAGAAAAAGGAGGAAAAATGGGGCCAAAGTAGAGGTATTTAATTAATATACATGAAATTGTGAACATTTTTCCTGGACCATCATTTAGCAAGTTAGCTAAGACTAAAGGGCTATCATGCTGTTGTGCCCCCACTTATTATATGAATGAATGTCATCAGTTCAAGTTTATCCAACTTTAGTACATTGCTTAGAATTTGCAAAAGTTACGTTGTTTCTGTTCTGGGCTGTAGGGGGCGCCAAAATCATTTTTCGCCTAGGGCACCATTCAGTCCAGGGCCGGCCCTGGTGTCAGGACATCGTGGAGGACTTTATGATGCAGAAATGACCTCAATATGCTGATCCGCTACTAGTACAGCAAACATAAACAACCACCAGGACATGGACGAGGAGCGTTTCATTGTGGGATATTTATGTAATTATGCTTTTAGAAACAGACTATTCCAATAAATATCTCACTGACCCGTTGCTGAGAAATTAAAAGATAATCCCACAAAACACGACGGTAGTTTTGACCAAATACAGACCAAAAGATGCTCTTCATACTTCCTGTTCTCAGTTCCCGCGAGATATTGTGACTATCACGTGATTTTCCAAGCTGCGTTCAACAGCGCTTCGCTTCAGGAGAGACTAGAAGACTCGCCAAAGACTAACTTCTCTAGTGGGACCCAGGCTTTAGGGGGTCAAATGAATAGAATACTCCATAGGCCCAAAAATAAGGGCAGTGCGATGGTTCAATAAATGTATTGTGCCATTATTTTGTTTGAGTAAATAAATCACAGCTGCACTTGGAGGCAGCTTGAAAATAAAAGCTTTGCTGGAAGGAATTTAAAAAACGGCACTGTTTATTATTTGTTACGTAGAGGTAGACTTTGCTTCGGAAAAGATGCAGACGTGTTTAATGTTGTCTGCAGAAAGCATGTTTAACATCCCCCCTGGCACACGTCTTCAGCAATTATCACAAACAAAAGGTAAAGACCAGGCGAACACGTTGAGCTGTTACAGAGCCATTACAGACGACAGCAGATTTTTTTATTGAGTTTTAAAATCTTTGTGAAGAATATTAGCTGGCAATTCAAGCTCACCTCAGAATAATGCTGTGTGTAGTGGATAGAGAGGGAGAACGACAGAACCACGGATGTTTAATGGAGGAGAAGTGCTGTGGCTGCTCTGCTCTTCATCACCAGACACATGCTGTAACTGTTTTCATCCTCTTGTGCTGTAGTAATAGACCCAAACAAACGTGCACAGGCAGCTCGACCACACACCCACATTTTAGCATGTTCATGAAGAAGTAGTTTATGGCTGGTAGAGCAGGTCTAACTAACATCTGTTCGGTTTACGAATCATTTAGACTTTTGACATTGAGCCTTTGAACAACATACCAGGTCCTTCACATTATATGGAATGCATCCAGTTCCGTGATTTACCAGACCCAGAAAAATGCCATGACACAGGAGTCTAAATGTGTGGAACCATGGGCGTCAGGAGGCGTGATGTCACTCTGTTTTTCATCTCATCGGAGCCCAGAGGCTGAACCTTTTTAAATGAGCAACTTAAGCTTTAGTATTCTAATGAAGCCGACGAGGGATTCGGGTCTAAATGTTAAACTGACAGCATGCTGTGGCAGTGCTGTTGGTGTTACTCATAAACAAGGACCTGGAGAGACAAACTGTCAACCACAGATGTCAGTCAGCAGCCCCACAGCTGACATAAAAAGTCATTACATTAGCCTTCAGATGCTGTTAACAGAGGAATAACTTCCTGTAACGTCATTATGACACTTTTAAAACTGCATGAAATCAACAGCGGAGGCCACAGTGCCTCCTCAGGAATAAGAGGCCAGTGACCAAGAACAGCCTGAGCTTTAGACTGTAGCTTTAAAAACAACAATACCGGCTACAGATACCGGCTCTTTGCCTGGTTTCTGTCTCTTAGTTTATCGTTTTTGTTTATTCTCTCCCAGTCAGCTGGCTGCCTCCTCAGCAGCTCACCGTATAGTTCCTCCATCCATAACCGGGAAGCTCCATTCTTCCACTGATTGTTTCAGGTTGATTAATTTCCAGTAAACGATAAATCTCCTGTATTTCTATAGATCATTCTAGAGATCTAGACTCCCCAAAGCGCTGTACAACACATCAGTCATTCACACACTGGTGGTGATCAGCTACATTGTAGCCTCAGCTGTCCTGGAGCACACTGACAGAGGTGGAGATGCCATGTACCGACACCACCAGGTCCCTCTGATCACCACCAGGTCCCTCTGACCACCACCAGGTCCCTCTGACCACCACCAGGTCCCTCTGACCACCACCAGGTCCCTCAGACCACCACCAGGTCCCTCTGATCATCACCAGGTCCCTCTGACCACCACCAGGTCCCTCTGATCATCACCAGGTCCCTCTGACCACCACCAGGTCCCTCTGACCACCACCAGGTCCCTCTGACCACCACCAGGTCCCTCTGACCACCACCAGGTCCCTCTGATCACCACCAGGTCCCTCTGATCATCACCAGGTCCCTCTGACCACCACCAGTAGACAAGGTGGGATCAAGTGTCTCTAAGGACAAAGTAGTCCAGCTGGAGCTGGGATCAAACTGGAGACCCTCTGGTTGCCAGACGGCTGCTCTACCTACTGAGCTACACGCCGCCCCAGCAACTCTCAATTTTAAGTTTGCTAGCTGCTCATTGTCAAACATACGGTAAATATTTCTTGGAAGCCTTGAAGATGTTCCCTTTAATTGCTGGTAAAACTATTTTGCAATGTTTAATTGATGCTGGTCAGAAAGATTAGGATTTACTTTATGTATGAGGTAGCACATGTTTCTTTTTTTGAATGAAAACAATGATGTTGTTTATTTTATATGTATTTGACTTAAGTATTGACTTATTAAACATATATTGTGGATAAATACCAAATCTATTATCTAGTTTATTTTGAACAGTATTTAATTTAGTTCTACTTTTAAGTTAAATTCTAACCATACATGCAAACATGACCTTTTAGATAGGGGTGTCAAATTATCACATTAATTGCAATTAATTTAGAGCCATGTTTAGCACATAATTATTTTAAATGACATTAATCTCATTTTTAATCTTGTTACTGTTTCTGCATGTGGGCTTCTGTTATAGTGGTGTGTGTGTTAAGCTGGTCTGGTCTGCTGGCTGCAGCGTTTGTGTCACTGAGCAGCTCTGTGAGGCTCCTTAGAGCCCTGCACTCTCAGGAAGTGATCACGTGCTCCACGCGTGATACCGCGACACAACACACCACTGGTACCCGTGCCGGTGTTACGAAACGGCGTCACTGAGCATCCATATACTTTTAAGTGCTCTTTATCTGAGCCACAACAGGAAGCAGCTCAATTCACAGGCTGCAAGACCGGAAAACAGTTACTAACACACCTCCAGTCCAGTGGTGCCATGGCCAGTCCATGTCTGGAGGGGGGACATGTCCCCTGTACTTTTTTAAAGGCAGTTTTGAGCCCTGTAGTTTTTACTGTCTAAAAACAAGGTTACAGGCAGCACTGGGGCTGCGTCTATAAATGACTTCATAAAGACACTTCTTGTGTTGGTCTGACACAGTCATTTAATTAATTTAAAGGCATACTTTGCAACTTTTTCATATTTTAAATCTTGTCCTTGATCCAGTCTGTGGTAATCTGACCCTTTACAGATTCATGAAAAGTCCCTCAGCCCATCTGCTGCTTGGACCCAGAATACCACGTTTGTAACTTCTGAGTCTCTGGTCCGGTGCCCTGAAGTCTCACAAAGTCACGTATCTCAGAGGGTTAGGCTAACCCAATGTGGCTAGCTGTTATGCTAGCTCCAGAGTGTTTTTAGCTCATGATTCCTGATTTTCCCCATCTCTCCCTGCTTGAACACAGCTGATTTCTTTGACTGAGTGATGAACCGCTCCAGTAGAAAGCAGTGAAGGCTGAGGAGACATTTAACAGGTAGATTTAGGGCTTTCTGAGCAGAAACAATGCTAACGTTTTAACAACTGTGACTTAAAACGGACACTAGGGGGAGCAAAAACAAGCAAAACTGCATAGTATCTTTTTAAATGAAAACACCTCAAGATGAGGGCTTCAGCTGTTTGTTAGGTGCGATTAAAAATGCAATTAATTAGATTAATTAAAACAGAACATAATTTATTAATCACACTATTTTTTTTGATCGAACACTACTTAAAGTTACCTTTTCGTGGATGAGAAATGAAAATGTATGACAGACGTTTGTTACGTTAAAATAACACAGATAATAATTGCAGTTCTTAGTAAATGATCTTTAGATCCCTCTGGGGTTCTTTAAGCAGACACACTGGCCTTTTTCCTGGTGGGTCTTTATTCCCTCTATTCCACCCTGCTGGTGACAACAGCACCAGTCTAAATTTAGTCCTGGATCTCTGCCCACTGCCATTGTCCCGCTGATTAAATAACAGCAGACAGACAGCTGCTCAGGAACAGCTTTCTGATTCTGTCAAGGTTGTTTTACCCACATATTGTTTGACATTATCAGATTAAATTTGTCCTTGTTTGGTGATGTCACAGGTGGTTGAGGGAAGGTTTACCTCTTTGTCTCAGGGTAGTTTTTATTGTCCCCAGGTGGAGAAAATGATCTTGATGTAGAAAACCGCTGCATCTAACCAGACATCGATATTGACTTTTACATTTGGAGTTTCCCATCTTTGAGCAGAAATAAGAATTGGACAGACATGAAGAATGTTGAGTGTTTTACTCGGGAGGAGCGACACGTCTGTGTTTATCTAACGCTGTCTGACATTTCTGTCTGTTTATTTAAGATGAAAACCATCTCAGGGTTTTTCCACTCCAGTGGTTCCAGCGTTGGACCAGAGGTGGTGCTATAGCCACTTGTAAAAAAATAAAAAATGGCTTTGGTTGGTTTGGTACTTTACATTCAGAGTATTTAGATTCTCTGTTATATTGTGTTAAATGTTTCTCCTCATCCTGCCTGTGTCTCATTTTATCCTGTCAGGCGTTGTTCGGGTGTGTTTTGAGAACAACTCTGATGGCTACATCAACCTGGTGGCGTGCCCCAATGTGGACAACATGGAGGTGGGCTTGGTGGAGCAGGAGGAGCGGGACCCTCAGGAGAGGGAGCAGCCCAGGAGGAAACACTCCCGCCGCAGCCTTCATCGCTCCTCCTCTTCTATTGAGCACAAGGAGGAGCAAGCTGACAGAAAGGAGGCGCACGACATGGACGCCTCAGACAAGTGAGCTTATACTGAAGAATCCTGCAGCCATAAATGTCTTTTCTGTCAGTTAACAAAAAAATAGACTGAATTTAAAGGGACAAATATGTATATATATATATATATTTAAATGTATTTACCGGTAGGTTCTTTTACTTTTAGACTTTTTGTTGTTCCATACATGTCTGAAAGTAAAAGAACCTCAATCATAAATGAAGGAGACACGATGAACCTCGTAATGTTTTTATTTAACGATCTAAACATAAAAGTTGGGTTGTATCTAATTCTCCAGTGTCTGCTGGGAGTCCCTTATTCTTAACTCTGGTCTGAAATGTTTAGTCTGGAGTAAATTATTTTAGAAAACATCCATTCATTCATCTTCTGAGTGCTGAATCCTTGTGGGGATCTGGTGTCCGTCTCCAGCCATCAGCAGCTGAACGGTGGAGAGGTTATCAGTCCATCACAGGACAGCTGATTCATGAATTTTAATGATGTTTTTAATAAATTACTGTGGCTGTCTGAAGAATTTTATTTCACTTCAGGATCATGTTTTCCATTGGTTTTAATAGAAATATCAACTAATGGAAGAACATTTGTGTTGGGGGGAAAAAATGAGTCAAATTTATTCTATGCAGCAAATCACATCATAGAACGAAAGACAGCAGAACAGAAATGCTGCAGCTTGTATTTGTACAGTAAAGCAGTTTGGAGTGAATAGAAAGCAAAAAGAGGTTTAATGAAGGGAACTTTAAGTCTCCAGCTGAATTCACAAAATCCACTCTCCTGCTCTGCTCCCTCACAGTCCTGCAGAACTGAAGAGTCCTAGGCTTGACCCAAAGATCCATTCAGACGTTCCCTTTCAGATGCTGGATGGGAACAGCACTCTGACCTCAGAGAAGATCAGCCACAACCCCTGGAGCCTCCGCTGCCACAAAGAACAGCTCAGCCGCATGAGATCTGAATCCAAGGACGGCAAAGTCTTCAGTATCCTTAAACCTGATCGGTAGCACTTTTTATTAGAAAAGTTGAATCTTTACTCGTACAGTAGAGCTCAGTGAGGTAAATATGAGTTACATATGGGATGGGGAATCAAGAGGAGGCTTGTTGCTGTTGGAGGTTATGAAGTTAAAGTTCATGTTTTGATCCGTAGCTTCAAAGCGACCAGCTGCTGCAGAGAGTGAGCAGCACACACTCTGACCTCTACCAAACCCGTCTGTCTTCACTCACATCAACACGTCTCGCCTGCACAGTGCTCTGTTGTGTTACTGTGCAGTACACACTGCACTTTATATAAAAGATCTGCTTTCTGACTTATTAGTTTAACAGATAATTTTCCTCTTTTAAGCTTTATCAAACAAAGTTGGTCCTATAGGGAGGGAGTGGTCCTATGAGAGAAAACATGAGACAACTAAAGGAGGCTGTGCAAAGACAACGAGAAAACGATTGTTTTTAAAACGATTATTCGGGTGGTTGTTTTATTGATTAGTTGACTATTCTAATGGCTAATATCGTAGCTAGCAGCTCGTCACTTTGCTGATGCCAATTGGCTGTACACCATAGCTGTGTTCTATTAACTGGAAGTTACCGTTCATGTTAGCATCATATGCTATGTAGCGTTTTCTAAACCCTATTTTTAGTTTATAATTTGCACACACTTCTGAGATATCACTGGTCCGTTTTGTCGGTTTTAGACTGACTAATTCTAGTTCAGATACCGTCACGTTCCAGTGTCCCCAGGAACTCTAGGTTCTGCAGATGTTACAGGGAGTAGATCATGTATTTTAATATTGACGAAGGGAAGTCTGAGTCGAAATAACAAACATTCATAATACTGTGGGAGAAAATGCATTAATCATATTAAAACATTTCTGTAACAGATTAATTAAAGTGTCCTTTTAGGAAGAGACACAAAGAGTCTTTAAGTTTTATCATTATAACTAAAGAGTCCTGTGGAGTCTTCCGGCGCGACCGAACCCTTGGAGGAATGTTGATTCAGGTTAAAACATAATAAAAAGTCATTATTATCTGAGTTATTGGGAAAAAGATGGATTATTGTTGTGATGGTCAACAGGGGTCAGAGGTCAGATTATAGCGTATTTGATAACGCTACAGCTATTTCTAACTAACGTTAACTAAACTCAGCTGTTTAGCCACTAGCTACTAGCAGAAACCAAACACAGTTAGCTCACACCACCGAAGTGCGCAGAGCTCAAGCACACGTTACAATACACTACAAACGTTACACAAACGCACAATTAATTTAGCAAACATTCCGGCATCACGAGTAACAATGTGATGCCTCCGTCTGCTTCACATGTTCTCACATAGAAGTTGTGCTGGTGTGATTTGCCAGCTCCATCGTGCAAAGACTGCAAACCTTGATGCTTCTGGCTGCGTTTAAAGTATTCCCACACCTTTGAGGTAGGGAGGCGGGTCGTGTTCTGGTGACATGTAGAGCTTGGGAGGTCAAGCTGCTGAGCCTGAGAGCTGGTTGGAGTTTTGTTCCCCGTGCTGCTTTGTTTTGGTCACTCACGTGCGTGTGGCGAGTGGGCGTGGTGCGTTGACTACCGGGTTTGACGTTGCTAGCGGCCTAACAGATACAATACAGAGTACAGGTGTAGTACAGTGGTCCCTCGTTTATCACAGGAGTTACGTTCTAAGATTAACCCGCATTAGGTGAAATCTGTTATGTAGCAGTTATATATTTTTACAATTATTCCAGATGTTTTAAGGCTGTACAACCCCTCACTGCACACTTTATACACTTTTCTGAGACAGGTATTAACATTTTCACACCTTTTCTCTCTTGTTTAAACACTACCAGACCATCAGAACGGCACAATAAATCATTTAATTGATGTATTGATCGCAAGCAGCTGCTGCAGTGCAGCTCCTCACCTGCTGAGAAGCGGCGTTCTTACCTCCCGCTGAAGGAAGGGAGCATGCAGGCGCGAATCGGTCTGCGGTCCAGCGGAGAGCCATCACGGTTCATGGGTAGTCCAGCACACAGTGCGCGTTCTCCAGAGAGCGGTCAAGACACACTGCACTCTGCGACACTCAGGCAACCGCGCTGTACGAAGGAAATCGACTGACAATGGTCCGGACGCAGAACTCAGTGTGCTAAAAAGAAAAGCATGCAAAATTGCACAAAAAAATCCGTGAAAGGTGAACCGTGTTATAGCGAGGGACCACTGTACTTGAATGGAATTAGCTGAAAATATTTCAAAGTTGCACCTTTTTTTCTTTTTTTTTTTGTGGATTACTTTTAAACATTTACCTGCAAAGAGCTCACTTATTTGAAGTTTTTCACTTTTCCTACAGGTGCACATTAAAGACTGTAATAAAGACTGTGGGCTGTTTATATATTGTAGTATGTAGAATGTAGGAATCGTTGACTTGCTTTACCTTTCCAACAAATCAAATAAATTAGATTTCTTCGTCGATATACTGTATGCTGCTTTTTCTGTAGGTCATTCAGTTGGATATTAAGATAAATTAAAAGTCTCTGATTAAATGTTGTTTACTCCTTAACCACTGCGTTTGTATCAGAGTTCCTGTTGCTGGAGAACCTTGTTCATCACTTTTCTTACCCCTGTATCCTGGACCTGAAGATGGGCACCAGGCAGCACGGAGACGACGCCACTGAGGAAAAAGCAGCCAAACAGACGAAGAAGTGTGAACAGACCACGTCAGGGAAGCTGGGAGTCAGATTGTGTGGCATGCAGGTAGAATAACGATTCACAGCGTAGAACGTGATCACACCACGATGTGGAGGAAGTTCAGCTATCAGTCCATCTGTCATCAAACTCAATGTCACGCTTCACTCTGCTGGGGGGAAGTGGGTAGAATAACTTTGTAAAAACAGGATTTCTCCTGCACATTTAAAAAAAATGCTAAAGCACCAAATGTTTCTGCAGTTTCTATAGATTTTTATCTTCTGTTTTGTCCCTGAAGAGTTGGAGAATCTGATAAAGCATCATATTACTACTCTGTACAATGCAAGCCGCCAGATTTTCAGCAGTATTTGCTTTTATTTCCTCGACTATTATGACAACAAAGAGCGCTAACATTGAGCTGCTGTTGCTAACATTTATGATATTATGACCTGGCAGTTCGGTTTATTTACACACACGTTTTTGCTCAAACAGCAGGGAATGAGTGTAGAAAGAATGTTGAAGACATCTAGTTATACATAACTCTCAACTTAAACTGCTGGTCATCATGAGAAACGTGAGGTTCTGCTCACCCTCCTGCAGGTGTTCCAGATGACCACTGGTAAATACATCTACATGAACAAGTACTACGGCCGCGGCCTGTCGATCGAAGGCTTCCGTCAGGCGCTCTACCAGTACCTGCACAGTGGGAAGGGTCTGAGGAGGGACGTCTTTGAGCCAATCCTGAACAAGCTTCACTTCCTGAAGGCGGTTCTGGAGAGGCAGGCGTCCTATCGCTTCTACTCATCCTCACTGCTCATCATCTACGAGGGAAAGGTGAGCCTGGTCTTCCTCTTCTCAGTTCCTGCGAGATATTGTGACTATTGCGCGATTTTGCAAGCTGCGTTCAAGGGCGCTCGGCTTTTAGGAACGTGTCCCGTGAGACCAGAAGACTCGCCAAAGACGTGACGCTACCGCGGTGCTGAAGTCTCCTGTGTGACCCAGGACCACAACCACACACACTCTAAATGTTAACATTTCATTTAGAGTTGTGTTCTGTTCACAGTCACTTTTTGTGTTTCTATTTTTGGTCTGTAACTCCTGAGGGAAATTCTTTTTCAGGTGAAAAGAGAGACGGTGAGAAAGTGTCAGGATAAATAAAGATGCAGCAACGCTCGGTAGAACAAAGCAGAGCTGCTGATCACTGTGTAGCTGCAGTACTACAGTACTACATCCTCCTCCTGAAATAATAAAGTCTCATGACTCTGCATGATCTCTGTAACTCAGGATGTAGAGGATTTGACCAGAGGTGACATAAAGAGCTGATTTAGGCCCAAAAAATGTTTTGTCAAAAAGTGACAGGCCATTATTTTAAAAAGGTGATGATGTACAGGCAGCGTCTTGTTTCTAAGACATCAAGCTGTCTTCTGATTTAAAGTAAAAAATACGTTTTCTGAAGAGTTTTTCTGGACATGGTCTCGTTTTATACTCAGTCTCTCTGTTACTGTATGTGTTGACATAACTCTGGTTTATGGGTTTTATTTCTTGTTTTGGAGCTTTTTGATTTTTTTGAGTGATTGATTTTGGTTGTTACACCAGCTGAGATCCATGAACAGTGAACAAATCTGGATTTAAGTGAATCTGAAACATTTACTTCCCTCCTTCCCTCCTTCCTTCCTTCCTTCCTTCCTTCCTTCCTTCCTTCCTTCCTTCCTTCCTTCCTTCCTTCCTTCCCTCCTTCCTTCCTTCCTTCCTTCCCTCCTCCCTCCCTCCCTCCTTCCTTCCCTCCTTCCTTCCCTCCTCCCTCCCTCCCTCCTTCCTTCCTTCCTTCCTTCCCTCCCTCCTTCCTTCCTTCCCTCCCTCCTTCCTTCCTTCCTTCCTTCCTTCCTTCCCTCCTCCCCCCTTCCTTCCTTCCTTCCTTTTCTTCCTCCTTCCTATCCTCCTTCCTTCCTATCCTCCGTCCTTCCCTCCTTCCTTCCCTCCCTCCTCCCTCCCTCCCTCCTTCCTTCCTTCCTTCCTTCCTTCCCTCCTCCCTCCCTCCCTCCTTCCTTCCTTCCTTCCTTCCCTCCCTCCTTCCTCCCTGTGTGATTGAGCTCTAACTATCTGATGGTCTCTGTTGGTTGTTCGTAGGACCCTAAGGGCCCTTGGGCCCCCAGCCCTGGACAGAATGGAGCCAGACTACAGAAGACTCCTGGGGTTCCTGTAGAACCCAACCGTGTTCAAGAACCAAAGGCTCCGCCTCCCCCTGACGCTTCCTGTGAAACAGACATGAGTCAGAACCCTGACCTGGGGTCGCTGTCCTCTCAGGGACCTGGACACATGGCCCCGTCCTCCCCCTCCCCTAACCCTCCTGTTAAGACAGACTCCATCCCCCGCCCCCCCTCCTCCTCCCCAGCTCCCAGTTTAAGTTCCCTTTCTCCTGCTCCTCCGCCGCTCCAGCCCCCCCTGGTGGATGTTCGTATGATTGACTTTGCCCACGCCACCTTCAAGGGTTTCCGTGGCGACAAAGCAGTGCACGACGGGCCAGACCAGGGCTACGTGTTCGGACTGGAGAGTTTGATTGAGATTCTGGAGAGTCTTCGAGACAACAACCTGCCGTAGTTCAGACCCTCTCACCTGTCCGTCCACCAACGAAGGTTCGTCTCACTGTGAGACGATTTAATCAAAAACTCCTCCTCCTCAGAGTCAGTCAGACCTTACTTCCCTCCTTCCTTCCTTTGTTTCACCCATCCATCATCCCTCATTCTTTCCTTCCGCTGCAAACCAAGGCCCCCCCCCCCCGGTGGATGTTGGTATGATCGACTTTGCCCACGCCACCTTCAAGGGTTTCCGTGGCGATAAAGCAGTACATGACCAGGGCTACGTGTTCGGACTTGATTGAGATCCTGGAGCGTCTTGGAGACAACAACCTGCCGTAGTTCAGACCCTCTCACCTGTTGGTGTTGGCGTCGACCCAGCGAAGACGATTGAATAAAACACTCCTCGTCCTCAGAGTGAGTCGGACATTCTGTTACACTCTCACCACTTGTTGTGACTTGGTTCAGGTCTTTCTCCAGAACTGAGACGTCTCAGCAGTAAACATGGAACGCTGTGTTCTACGACATCACCATAGCAACGTGGTCCTTCTACAGTAAAGTAGTTACTATAGCAACAGTTTGGAGATGGGACAGCGGAGCCTAAAAAGGATGTAAAGATTATAAAGAAAGATGTCTGTCTCGACTAAACACACGCAGTTTGGGTTTCTGTCTTTGTGAGGACCCTCCCATCACAGTGCACTCTCTAAACGTAACCGCAGGCTGTGGATACAGGATGTAGTCCAGAAGTTTCTGAGCTGTCATGGCGCCTTGCTCCTCTGATGGACTTCAGATTGAGTCACAGAGCTCGTGTTACCATGCCTCCATCAGTCAGATCAGTAAAAGCATGTTTTAATCACTTCATCTTTTTAAGTCTGGTTTGAAATTAAAAGTGACTTTTCTCTTAATACTAATCAGAACACAGGAGGACCTGTGATTTTATTCAAAACAGCAAGTAATAACAGCATAAAAACATAAATTAGATCATAGTAACGGAGGTATCCGGTCTAAACGGGGTTTTCTCATTCGCTGCAGAATAATGAAGGTGCAGAGTTTAAACGGGAAAACTTGACTTAAACTTTTAGATTGTGAGCTGGCAGCAGAGACACAAAGCAGATTCTTTTTATCGATGAAAACGATCGTTCATCTCAGAAAGTTTCCTGCCTTCGTTTTGTCCACCACGTTCTGTTCAGCGAACCTCAAACGTCACGTTGGATTAAACGACGAGGCGTTCAGAGGAGGTCCTCACAAAGATACACAAACACATTCATCCTGGAAACAGCTGTTGTTGGAGGCTGTTTAACAGGACGCAGTGTCCTCATTGACTGACCAATCAGCAGATTTCAGCCACTTTACTCAGCTGCTAACCGTTCCTTCACCTCCTTGTTTTCTCTCTGCAGAAACTGAACTGTATTAATTGACTTTTTTTAGTCTTACCTCAGAAACTCACTCAGAAAAACATCCAAGCGTCTGTTAAAGCAATAGATAGCTGTTATAGACGTGAAATATTGTTTTGTTTTGGCACACGAGACAGAAGAAAACATGGCCATGAGTGCATCGCAGGTGTACTCTTCGTGGACTGATTATAGATGTTTCAAAACAAATGTTGTGCGTCGATTTTGGAGGAATACTTTTAAAATGGTTTGTAGTTCATGTCCTGTGAAGTTACGCCCTGGGTTATTTTGTATTATTGGAAGCAGAAGCGTTGATCTCCCCTATTTGAACCCAGATGGTTATTTTTGTCAGCAAATCTCATGAAAAGGTCGAAACGATGAGGAAAACCATCCAGCTGCTTCAGATATTCTAGTTTTTGCTGCTTTTTAAAAAACAAATGAATCAGAATTAGAAACGTTTGGTAACTCCTGGAGCTTCTTTTACAAAAGGTGTTGAATTCTCATCATTTGAATGATCTGAAGCCGTTTTAATAGACGTCGAGTTTAGAATCCAGTCCTGATTTGGAGATTTGTTGGACGAAAGGTGCTGAGAAGCCTTGAATCGAGCGGACCTAATGGAGAGGGTTTTCTCGTCGACGTGTGGCCTTCTGATGGGATTTGTTAACACTTTAAAAAGAGGAGGACCGCTGCCCTCGTTTATCAGGGTTTGATCATTTGACTGAATATTATTTAATTAGATTCATATTTTTATGATGTAAAAATTAACACGTGGTGCAAATCACAGTGATGGGAAATGTGACAAAAACAAACAAAACGATCAAGTTCCTTTAAAACCATGCTTGTTGGTGGTTACCTATGTTGAGTTATTGTCCAGCTTTGCCTCAAAAATGAATAAAATATATATATTTATATAGAAATATTTATCTAAAGTCATCCTGGTACTGTCAGCAGTAGTGGCAATAGTGTGTGTGTTCTGATTGGTCCAGATTCAAGATCGTTATCCAATCAGATGTGTTCCTTTCAGCTCTTCGCTTAAGGCTGGCCTTGGTGCAGCACCGCCCCCTGCTGGTCAGTAACAGGAACTAAACCCAGGGGCTAGAATGAAGATAGAGCAAAAAGTAATATTTTATTTTTGGTTTATCAAGGTAATAATTTATTTTTTTATTGTACCTTTCAGATGTTTTGTCTTTTACATGTCTCCCCTGTAAAAGTGTTTCAAATGTAAAGAAGCGATGTTTGAAATGTCGGGACGGAGTATCAAAGCAGTATTATTAGAGCGAACTCAGGTCTGTATTTTCTGCTGCTTCAGCTCCAGATTCCAGACTTCAGTCAGCTCACTGAGCACCTCCAGCTGCTGGGAACGTCTGTGTTCAGTGTGTTAGAGGATATGTAGTCGCCATCTTTAGTCTTTGGTTTGTTTCACTTCACATCTGTAAGCTGGTAAAGAACTGCATGCTCATTAACATCCTCCAGGTCGAGTGTTTTCTCCGTCACGTCAAACGTCTCCGACGATCCTCTTAGGTCTTCATGGTTCTTTGCTTCAGAGATTGATGGGACTTATTTAGCAACATTTCCTGCTTCTGACATCATTCTGAATGTTTGTTAGAACAGTGAAAGTAAGTGAGATTAAATCTTTTCAGAAACTTTTGCCTTGGGTTGTCATTTCCAGCTGAACAAACAGCAGCAAACCTCCAGCTCCTTCAAAGTGATGCATCAGTCAGAAAACACCTTTTACTTCTGTTTTAATAAACGTTTAACCACAAGACGGTGAAACACACCAGCACTGCTGACCTGACAGCCGTAGAACGACATCATCCTCTGAGGATCAGAGGCCTTCATGATGCATCCCAGGTGAAGATAAATCTCTTGAATAAAAACCAGCTACTTATAATCCATGTAGCGTTGTGTTTATTAGAGACGTCACCCTGGTGAATGCGGAGCTGTGATGGAGTCACTATTTTGTTTTAGATGTGTGGCGTGGTTCCCTGTGTGTCTGAGGATCATTTAAAATGAACAAACAGGCTGCTGTGATGGAGGTTTCCATGGCGACTAATGAAGTCTGCCCAGTGTTCATGTAGTAACCTGATTAAACTGTGTGACTCCATCTGATGATGTCATTCTTCCATGTTTGAATACATCTAATAAAAACGACTGGTTTTCCTGATCGTCTCAGCAGAGAGCGGTTTCACCTTCCTGTGGTCTGGATCAGTTTTATGAAACAAAACAAAGGAGCCTTCAAATAAAATCACCTTGGATTTTTTCACAGATTTAAACTTATAATTGTGATTATTTTTTAAATATATTGGCTAAATGTAGGCCTTAGTTATGTAAATTAGTTCATAAACAAGCTGTAGTGGTGACGTCCGACCACCAGGGGGCGGGCTAGCAAAGAGATGACCAGTTTCCTGTTTAGTCTGTTAAAAAACCTGTAAAAAACCCTTCACATTATTTATAACAGGTGATTTAAATAAAGTTTAATTTCAGGTGAGTTTGATGGAGAAAACGTATCTGGTACCTGTTACTTTTGAGAGCATTTTGCATGATTTGATAAATATTAGCCTTAAAATACCCTCAGAAAACCTGAACAACTCAGGATCAAAAGACCACTTTTTACCAAAAACTAAACCAAGTGGCTGCTTGGGAATAAACTGACTGACGGCTTGTTTTTCTCACCAGAGCTCAGATTTGAGCTCAAAAGTGAATACAAGTTCAAACTCTAAGAACAGGTAACACAAGGTGGCAGCTTGGTCATTTATTGTGGAGTGACTTTGTTCTGGTTTGAATCCTGTGCTGCCTGGGGGACGTTTGCTGCAACTTTTCTACTTTTAGGCTACTTGATTTGGAGAATTGTTTACAGACGGAGCAGCTGATTGACATCTCAAATAAAAGCTCAAATAATTTTTTAAATGGTGACAAAATCCCAGATGAGTCATGGATGTAGGATCATCCATCCTAACGGGAACCTGAGATCTCTCCTGGACCAGCTTGAAGCTCTGATGAGGATCCATCCAGAACATCATGTGTTTCACTGAGACCTGGCTCAGATCGGATCCAGACTCCAGCGTCTCTCTGACCAGACCAGCAGACAGAGATTAGAAGAGGAGCAGAAAAAGCAAAGGAGGTGGATTATCAGCTGGTGGAGTCCAGGGCCTGCTGCTGTGGAGGATCATCTCTGCAGACCAGATCCTGAGATCCTTCCTGACCACAGCTACAACCTCTGCAGTGACTTTACGATGAACCTTAAACGAGTTACTTAAACCTTCACTTTCCTTCTGGGATCAATAAAGTCTTTTTGATTAGATTTGACTGATTGTTACCAATAAATCACACAAACTGCTGTTAAATGTAAATAATCTTCCAAATTAGAAGCAATTCTTCTAATTGCTCATGTTTTATTGATCTTTTATTGAATGTACATTAATATTTAGTTCTACAATAGAAACAGTGCGAGCTTAAAGTAACTCAAGAGTGCAAAAACATCAGATTTTCAGGGCTGTTTGACTCACCGATGCAGAAAATCACTCAACCATCTGCTCAGACTCATTATTTATGATCAAGCTGATTTCTCCCTGCAGTCAGTTTCTCTCCAGGATTTCACTCAGGAACTGATTCATGAATCCGTTTGGCCTGAATGTGTTTTATTCCTCAGCCCGGTGAGCTGCTCTGCTGACCCCACAGGTCGTACTCCCGGTACCGGATGTAGTCCTTCAGCCGGTCCGGTAGTGGCACAAAGCTCATGAAGACCGGAGACCGGAGACGAAGACGGCCGAGGCGCCGACGGATCTGCAGCCGGCAGAGATGCTGCAGACAGCGGGCGTTTTCTGGACAAACAGGACCATCAGTGAACTGGTCTTTACTTTCCTGAGCTGACTGTAACGTTTCAGTCACCTTGTAGCCTGCAGATATCAGGCCACTGCTTCTGATCCACCAGAGCCGCCTTCAGTTTGGAGCAAAGGGTCACGTGATCCAGGTAGTCCAGCAGGACGCGAACCATGTGACCCGACAGGTGTCTCAGCCAGGAGACGGTGATGACCTCACAGAACTGCACTGACAGACAGAAACCCTGTTTAATAGGTAAACAGCACCTTTAATACTTTAAAACTAACATTCAGCTTCTGAACAACAAAACTATCAACAGGAAAACATTCTGTTAGGAGTTTATCTGATTTCTGGAAATCATGTTTCACGACCCACGGTCCTGGTCCTGGTCCTGGTCCTGGTCCTGGTCCTGGTCCTCGGCCAGCTGTTCTAGATCAGTTTTAGTTTTGCAGCAGATTTTGCAAACAGAGTATTTTTGTTTGTTTGTGAGATTGCAGAAAAAACTGAATTAAAGGGAAACTAAAGGAAAAGATGTTTCCACTAAGCAGTTTTCTAGAGAGGGAGATAATCTAAGATATTAGCATGAAAAACATTTCTGATGTTGGAACGTTAAAGTTAAAACTTTCATGATTGAAGCTATAGATTCTGATACAGTGATGTACTGTGTGTATTTGTGCAGTACTTATTATTAAGGGATGTGTAGTACGAGTTATGTGACGTCAGTAGGAATGATCTTATTGAGTAATGTGTTTTCTGATGACCAACACAGCTGGTTGTTCTGTTTTTTGCCGTGTTCTATTTTGAAATCTTTTCCTTGTCTGTGCTAATCTGACCCTTTACAGGTTAATAAAGTCCCTCAGCGCCATCTGCTGCTTGGATCCAGAATACCACGTTTGTAACTTCTGAGTCTCTGGTCCGGTGCCCTGAAGTCTCACAAAGTCACGTATCTCAGAGGGTTAGGCTAACCCAATGTGGCTAGCTGTTATGCTAGCTCCGGAATGTTTTTAGCTCATGATTCCTGATTTTTCCCATCTCTCCCTGCTTGAACAGCTGATTTCTTTGAATGAGTGATGAACCGCTCCAGTAGAAAGCAGTGAAGGCTGAGGAGACATTTAACAGGTAGATTTAGGGCTTTCTGAGCAGAAACAATGCTAACGTTTTTACGGCAGTAACTTAAAATGGACACTAGGGGGTGCTAAAAACAAACAAAACTACATAGTATGCCTTTAAATAAAACTACTGACACTTTTAACTTGTACATTTACTAGAAAAGTAGTAAAAACGTCCAGGATTAAAGTCTTATTTTAGGAGAGTCACTGGGATTATTTAATTATAAATTTCCAAGAAAAAAAGTTTGAAACTTTCTGGGGAAAAACACCTGATGTGACTTTTATATTCTTTCTAAAATCATTCGCGTTGGAAACTAGAAAATGACTCCATTAAAAGAACATTTTACAGATGAACAGACTTTAATTTTATGATGTTTTTCAGGATTCTAGATTTTGTACCAACATGCTTCAAAGGTTATTAATCAGGAAACAAAGTGGACCAGGACCAGCGAGGCCGGATGTAGGCATGGGCAAGGGGGGGGGGGCATGCCCCCCCAAATTCCATGACTGCCCCCCCCAAACGCGATTGCATGCAGAAATAACAAATTTCAAAAATATTTCAGTGAAAAATGGTCAGAGTGAGCGCTCTCTTCAGTTTGTCCTCATTCAAAGTAGCTACTGATGAATGACACAGAAAGAAAGAAAAACAAAAAACACAAAAAGAACAAAAAAACAAAACAAAAAAACACAAAAAAGAACAAAAAACAAAACAAAAACCACAAAAAGAACAAAAAAACAAAACAAAAAAACACAAAAAAGAACAAAAAACAAAACAAAAACCACAAAAAGAACAAAAAACAAAACAAAAACACAAATAAGAACAAAAAAACACAAAAAAGAACAAAAAACAAAACAAAAAACACAAATAGGAACAAAAAAACACAAAAAAGAACAAAAAAACAAAACAAAAAAACACAAAATAGAACAAAAAACACAAAAAGAACAAAAAACACAAAAAAGAACAAAACAAACAAAACAAAAAAAACACAAAATAGAACAAAAAACACAAAAAGAACAAAAAACACAAAAAGAACTAAAAACTAAAACACAAAAAAGAAAAAAAACACAAAAAGAACTAAAAACTAAAACACAAAAAAGAAAAAAAACACAAAAAGAACTAAAAACTAAAACACAAAAAAGAAAAAAAAATACAAAAAGAACTAAAAACTAAAACAAAAAAACATAAAAAAGAACTAAACAAACAAAACAAAAAACAAAACAAAAAACAAAAAAAAGAACACAAACAAGAACAAAAAAAAACAAACAAACCAAACCTAACCAGATGAGGTCAGCCTCAACAGGTCATCAGCCAGTGTCCTACTTGTTCCGTCCCAAGCCCGGGTAAATGCAGAGGGTAGGGATCAAATATGAACATAAATCTATGGATAGAGGAACTGATATGATGATGTCATAGTTTTTGATGCTTTTAAGGGATTGGGGGGGTGTGATGACCAAAACATTCTTAGCATGTCCAGACTTGCCCCCCCCCCCTGATATTCTACCTGCCCCCCTTAGTGGGGCTGGCTAGATCCGGCCCTGAGGACCAGGCTTGGACTTCAAGTTAGATCATAATTTCATAATTTGCAAGTGCCATTAAGGCAAATAAGAGAAATGTAAATGAGAAAACTGGAAGTGTTTGTTGTTACCGAAGTGTCTTTAATCACAGAGCAGGTCCATCCCTCGTAGTTCTCAGGAATGTGGGCTCTGTCGCCATAGGAACAATCGAAGCAGCGCTCCACTTCGTAACCATAGTTACACAGCATCCTGAGAACCACCTAACCTAACAAGAAGCTCAGTTAAGGTCAGTAAACTCAACATCATGATTCCAGTAAGGATTCAGTCACCTCGTCTTTGAGCGCGTACTGCAGCGCTGAGGGGAAGTGAGTGGTGTTTATCCTGCAGTAGTAGTTCACGTTGGCTCCATATCGCAGCAGCAGGTCGATCAGCTCATAGTTCCCCAGACGGAGCGCGACCTGGATGGATTGATTTATCAAAGGAAGGTGATGGACAAGTGCTCCTCTACAAACTGGACAAACATCCTAAAAATATGACACGTTATTAATGTGGTCGAGGAAAATAAACAACAAAGTCTGACTTGTCAAAGGAAACATGAGAAATGTAATCGATTCCAAAGGGTCTTCTCCAGAAGCCTGAGAGGTTTAGAGATTCTGAAACCGAGTCTCAGCGTCACCTGCAGACACTTCACCGGGTCCTGGTTGGTCATGGCCCCGGCCTCCAGCAGCAGCCTCACCGACGCCAAGTCGTTATTGGACACAGCAAAGAAGAGAGCGGACTTCCTCTCGTCGTCGTAGCTCCGGCGGATCCAGGGATGGAGCATGTAGTTGGGGTCATAACCCGCATCCAGCAAGGCCTGATGGGAATCACAAGAGAAGAAACTGTTAAGAGTTCAAAGTAAAGCATCCCAACATTAAGATCAGACTTTAGAAGACGGGTCGTCCCTCTCTGGACTGGACTGACCTCGATGCAGGCGGCGTGTCCTTCTGCAGCCGCTGAGTGAAGAGGACTGATCCCGCTGTCGTTCACCTCTCCCACAGAGGTGACAGGAAGCAGCAGCTTCAGGCATCTAATAACCAGCATCACAAGCATGAGTTTGACTCCGCCCCTAAAACCAAATGAATGTGACCTAAACATTGTAAATGGGTCCTGATGTCTCCTTTAACAGACAGGATCCTGTTTAACTCCAACACCGTATGAAGTTCAATCCATTAGTGAAACGTTACAGTGATGCAGGAGGCGGTCTAAGCATGAGACGCGTAGTTACTGAAGGTGTCCTCGGTGTGCAGCTCGGTGGATTGGCATGTGTCCCGTGTGATTGGAGACGTTGGCGTCGGCTCCGTTTTCCAGCAGCAGACTGATGACGTCTGGGTTTCCTGAGGCAGAAGCTTCATAGAGGACGGAGGCCTCGTCGTGAGCCTGAGAGAAGACGTCTGCTCCTGCACAACAAACAGGAAGAGTGTCCAAACATTTCAACATCACAATTATTATTAGGAAAATATTTATTTACCTGGTCAACAATACAGTAACATTTTAATAAAAGAACAAAGTTTTGGTTTGATTGTAGAAAATGATGAGTAAATCTTTGTAGATTCGACACATTAAAAGGCTCTCGTACCTCGATAAGAGGAAAGCATCAGATTCCCTGATTTGAGAAGTTGTTTTCTTGTTTGTCTTGTTTGAGTTGATAATAAAAGTCTCTGTCTTCAGTGTTTCGAGTGTTGAGTCGAGTGCTGACGACACACAGCTGTACGTCTCCGTGTCTCCTGATGACACGCGGCCAGTGGAAGTACTTTTTAACTGTATTTCAGACATCAAGTCCTGGATGGCAGAAAACTTTCTCCAGCTCAACCAGGACAAAACTGAGGTTTTAGTCATCGGTCCTCAGAGAGAGAAACTTTGACCAAAACTACAATCACTGTCTCTGAATCCTTCTGTACAAGTGAAGAA
The DNA here is from genome assembly GCA_006937965.1 of Callopanchax toddi. Classification (NCBI taxonomy): domain Eukaryota; kingdom Metazoa; phylum Chordata; class Actinopteri; order Cyprinodontiformes; family Nothobranchiidae; genus Callopanchax; species Callopanchax toddi. The sequence goes on along the minus strand of SSNR01000054.1, from coordinate 1,604,850 downwards.
CCTGGGCCTGATTTTTGACTCTGAGCTGACTTTTATCCCTCACATTAAAAACATGACTAAGATAGGTTTTTATCACCTAAAGAACATCGCCAGAGTCCGCCCCATTCTCTCTCTGGGGCCAACACAGAGACACTGATGCTTTTATCACCAGTAGAATGGACTACTGTAATGCCCTGCTTTCTGGTCTTCCCAAAAAGAGAATCTCAGGTTTACAACTCTTATAAAATTCAGCAGCACGTGTCCTGACGAAGACCAGGAGGCGGGAGCACATTACACCATCCTGAAGTCTTTGCATTGGTTCCCTGTGTGTTTTAGGATCCAGTTTAAGGTTCTTTTAATGGTTTTT
>SSNR01000054.1:1590048-1604305 GCA_006937965.1 Callopanchax toddi | reverse complement strand
GTGTTTAAAGGCTCCAGACCCACCTGTTTAAGCTAGCTTTTAACTGAGTATTATTTATTATAACCTGTTTAACTGCTTGTAGTATAATTTTAACTTATTGTGTTTAATTACTTTTAGTCTGTTTAACTGCTTTTAGTCTAACCTTTAGCTGATTTTAGTCTAATAGATTTTAGGTATTTAGTTAGTTTTATCACTGTTTTATTGTTTATTCTTATATTTATCTTATTTTATATTTTAACTTGTTATTTTAATCTTCCTTCCAGTGTTTCCTCTGAGGGAGTCCTCTGCCTCGGGAGCGGTGGTCAGCTGTGGCTGCCTGGTTCTCCAGGTGGAGGTGGGGTCTCAGCCCCGCCTCCTCTGGTTCTCCAGGTGGTTCCAGGTGGAGGTGGGGTCTCAGCCCCGCCTCCTCTGGTTCTCCAGGTGGTTCCAGGTGGAGGTGGGGTCTCAGCCCCGCCTCCTCTGGTTCTCCAGGTGGTTCCAGGTGGAGGTGGGGTCTCAGCCCCGCCTCCTCTGGTTCTCCAGGTGGTTCCAGGTGGAGGTGGGGTCTCAGCCCCGCCTCCTCTGGTTCTCCAGGTGGTTCCAGGTGGAGGTGGGGTCTCAGCCCCGCCTCCTCTGGTTCTCCAGGTGGTTCCAGGTGGAGGTGGGGTCTCAGCCCCGCCTCCACCTGGAACCAGAATATGGAGTGTTTTGACTTTAACTCACGAAGTCAGAGTGGATATTTTAAATCATTGCTGTTGTGTCCATTGAAAAGTCATTTTTAAAAGTTAATTTATAAGAAAAACTGTTTATTGCCGTTCATAACTCTTCTTTTTTTTTTTACAAAGTGAAACAGATCAGTGTCAGTAATGGTTGCAGGACGTTTCTGAGGCGATCTGATTCGGACTCACCTTTCTTCAGCAGAGCCTCCACCACCTCCAGGTGTCCTCCCTGAGCAGCCAGAGCCAGTGGCGTGAAGCCGTAGTTGCTGCGGGGGTCTGGATGTGCTCCGGCCCCCAGCAGCAGGGTCACCAGCTCTGTTTTACCCCCCCGCGCCGCCTCGTGGAGGGGCCGGCGGCCGTGGTAGCCCATCTGGTTCACGCTGGAGCCACGTAGCAGCAGCTTCACCAGATCTGCTCTGTCTGAACGGATCGCTGCAGAGAAACAAAACCCAGCAGATAAAACACTAAACCTGATGACAGGCGCACAGTTCGGGGTGTGAAGCGCCCCCCCCACCCTTCCATCATCTCTCTGACTTTAAATATCTTAAATCTGTTGCTGAACAGCAGAAAACCACTTCTTATCTGCAGAATCCTGTGATGGCACCAGGATGAAGCTGTGCTTGTTGCAGTCAGAGGAATGAGATTTAACTACGGTCAGACCTGGACCTGGACCTGGACCTGGACCTGGACCTGGTGCATCATGAACCAACCACATGCTGCTGAGAGGCTGAAGTTCTCTGTTTAGTGTAAGTGACTCCAGGTGGTTCCTCTTAGGAACTATTCAGTTCCTAATGAATCCACTAGGTGCTATTTAAATGCAACACGTGCTTTCTCCAGATTCTCTGAGTTTGCTGCTGCTCTTTGTTGGTTTTTCCGCCTTATGTTGAAACACTGACTCATATTTTAAACGTGACAGCAGCAGGGGCGGATCTGGGGGAGGGGGACAACAATCTTGGCCCCCATGTGGCCCCCTGCTAAGTGTTTAGAATGTAGGCCTTTAAAAAAGCAGCTGCCCCCCCCCCCCCTCTAATTTGGGTCTAGAACCGCCACTGGACGGCATTTATTCTCAGACTGACTGAACAGCTCAATGTGTTTCAGGTCACCAACAAACAGCGGGGAGTCTTGATCCTGGTCCTGGCGGTCCGGCTCAGCTCCGTGTTCAAGGAGGATCGAGACGTTTTCTATCAAACCTGCTTCCACTGCCAGGAAGAACGGCGTCTGTCCACGAAGAGTACGGCGCTCCAGAGAGCCTGGACCTGAAGCTGCAGAACAGAAACCGTTTCTAGAATCCAGGATAAAAAAGTCCACATCACCAGTCACTGAGTCCAGCTGATACTGACCCTGGTATGTGAGCTCCAGGATGGTCTGGTTGCTCTGAGCTGCTGCTTCGTGAAGCGGCGTCCAGCCTCTGCCGTCCGTCTGCAGAAACTTGTCTTTATGTTTGACACACAGATCCTTCACCAGCGTCTCGTTACCTGCAGGGACAGGACAGGAGCGACGTCTGAGCCTGGTTCTGGTCTGATCAGACGATGTTTTTACGAGCCCACCTCACACGTCTGTTTTAATAATACACCACAGTTCAGGAGTTTCACCTTGTCTTATAGCACTGAGGATCTCACTGACGTCTAACAAACCAGAGCTGCATGAAAACAAAGGAGGAAACACAAACTGTCAAATTCATCCAAATCTATGAAGATAACGAAGTGAGTTTTCAAATGTCTTACTAAAAAACACAATCAGCAAAGTAAAGGCTTGAGATGGATGCAGAACTACTAAAAGATTATTATTATTTAAGTTAAAGTTCTAACTCTTTTATTCAGTTGAGCGGCAGAAAACAACCTGATGATATTTTATGGTTTGATTCTTGTTTGATGGCGTCTTTTTGTTTGTTTTGGATATGAATGTATGAAGTGTCAAACCACCCGATGTGTTCTGGACTGACCTGGACTTGTTGCTCATCCTGTGAGTCTCCTCCTGTTTGCTGCTCTCCAGCAGACTCTGTTCAATCATGTACTGAATGTCTGCGTCGTCTTCATCCTCTTCATCCTCCAAACCAAACCGACCCAAATCCATCCTGTTCTCATCAAGTCCCCCTGGCTGTCTGCAATACGCAGACAAACATGTTGTGGGTACTCCTATCAGACTCAGTGGGTCAGACCTTTAGGATCGAGTTCACTTCCTTCCTGCGTCTGAGACAGTCATACATTATGCTGTCTGCAATAAAACAGCTGTTTGACGCCCAATCAACTAAACACTAGTACCAGAGCATCTTCCTCACAACAAACATCTGAATCATTTCTGCTGTCAAACTGGATTTTCCTCCTTCTGAATTCAGAATGGAATCACATTTTAGTTTTCACAATATTTATAATGACAAATCTACCAAAGAGCATTAAAATATTGATGCAGTGGAGAGTTAGGAGGCTCTGTTCAGCAGGATTTTCTGCATTAAAGATATAAAAGGTTTTAAAGGGATATTCCACCCAAAAGATACAACAATATGTTCAGATAAATAATGTCAAACCAGACAAGTGTAACATCAGCTGTGGGGTTCCTCAGGGGTCCGTACTAGGTCCTAAACTGTTTAATCTATACATTAATGATATTACAAATGTATCTAAAATATTGAATTGTATTTTATTTAGGGATGTCCCGATATTGATATTGATATCAGAATATCAGATATCGGCTCCAAAAATACGATATCGGATTATATCGGACTGCATAAAAACTCTCCAATATCAGCAGTCTGTATTAAAATCAGGACTTGTAGTCATCCCTTTAGTTAACCAACTATTATTTGTTTTCGGCTTGTTATTAAAGTTATGTTTATTTTGTTTGTACTGTTTTTTATGGTCACTAAGAGCAATGACCTCATTCTTTTGGGCAGTGGATGAAACTCTGAACACTCAAACTGAAGCAGTTGGTCATTTTTTCTTATGTTTTATATCGGTTTGATATCGGTATCGGTCAATACTGAAGGCTGCAATATTGGTATCGTATCGGAAGTGAAAAAGTTGTATCGGGACATCCCTAATTTTATTTGCAGATGACACAACTTTTTTTCATGCAAGTGAAAATGTAGAACAGATGTAATTCAAACAGAACTAGAAAACTAAAACAGGTTTAATGTAAACAAACTCTCTCTAAATCTTGATAAAACTCATTTTATGGTTTTTGGTCCAAGAGGAGCAAATATTGATATGTCACTAGTTATAGAAGATGTTGCTATTGAAAGAGTGAGAGAAATTCAGTTTTTAGGGATTATTATTGATGAAAATGTTACCTGGAAGCCACATATTAATGGTGTAAAAACTAAAAAACAATTGGTATATTGCATAAGGTAAAGGATTCTCTGAATAAAAATGCTTTATTTCTTTTCTATAATTCCTTGATTGTTCCATATCTGACTTACCGTATTGAGATCTGGGGAACAACATATAAAACACAACAGTTTTTCTTCTACAAAAAAGAGCCGTAAGAGTCATTACTCAGAGTAGTTCTAGAGCTCCAACCGGTCCATTGTTTACTAAGCTGAGAATATTAAAGTTTGAAGATTTAGTTGACCATAATATATTAAAATTGGTTTACAAAGCTCACATTAAATCTTTACCAAAAAATATCCAAATGAAATTTGAAAAAAGCCAAAGTTGTTGTAACTTAAAAGGCAGTGAGATATTTCTAAAGCCTAGATGTAGAACTAGAGTTGGATAGATGTGTTTCCGTGTATGGAGTCGGGTTATGGAACAATCTGGAATATGAAACGAAAGAGGTAAAATCAATTAAAATGTTTAAAAAGAATGTTAAAAAATGTGTTAAAAGATTATATGCAATAATCCTGATTGTGCTTTTCTTTTCCCTGTATTGCTCGGCAAAGAATTGTAGTTAATAGATCGAATCAGTATCTATAGTATTTGTTTGCAAATGGTTGGCAGCTGTCTGTCAGTCACTTTTATTAGTGAACATTTTATTTTTATTGATTTATTTGCTGTGTAAATGGGGCAGAACATATAGAAGACTTTCTTCTTTCTGCTCCTTTTCATTTAAGTATTATAAGTTGTATTTGTTTGATAACGTCATGTTTATTTTATGAAAAATGAAATGAAATTTTATTTTAAAAAAGAAGAAGAAAAAAGTGATTTTGTGTGTGTGTTGCCATATTCCCCAGTTAGTTTGCCCACTTATCTATTGGGAATATGGCAAGACAAAAATCCCTTTTGGGTGGAATATCCCTTTAAGCCTTCCCAACAGTAAAAGAACTAAAACAAAAATATACATTTGGTGTCTGAGCTCATGTTGTTTACCTGCTGGTTTTCTTCCACTGAGGAGTTGCTTCACATTTATTGTTGAAGGTTGAGGAGGATCTTTACGTCCACGAGCTCCTTCAGTGACTAACCCCCCCCCCAGATCGTCCACAGTGTTTGGGCTGAATCAGATCTAAATGTGGATTAAATCTATAAAAACTAAACAGAACGATTTACAGGTTTCTGCTGAGCGGCTGCAGAACTCTGACAGAGGAGGAAGGAGATCTGACACCTGTTTCTATATTTACTCACGTCAAGTGTTCAGTGACCAGAGCGAGAACGAGCCTCGGTTTACTTCCCCGAGTACCAAACAACCTGCCACTGGTTCTTCATAAAGACAAACTTTCCTTACAGCGTCTACATAAATATAAAAAAACATGAGTAAATGTGACCGACAGCTCTTCAGATCTGAAGGAAGAAACTGATTTAAGTTACCTCTCAAGTGTGCTTTTTTCATTGTTGAACTGGTTCATTTCTATGTTCAAATGTTGGAATTAGATTCTTGTGCACATAAAAAGTATTAACCTCAAGTTATAACAGTTGTATTTTTTTCCCTGAATACCCACAATTTTAGACAAAAAAACATTTAAAAAATCAAGGTAGAGCTTTGTTACTCATCTGACCTTCTGAGCACTCAAACCCAACCGAGGTTTACCGTATTTACAAGGTTTCTATGGTTCTGAACAGCTGGCCCATTTCTGTAAAATGAACTTAAGCTTTGAATCCAAAAGAAAACCAGACTTCCTCTCAATCTGGGAACGTCATCATCTTCACAAACAGGACAAGACAACCAGATTGTAACTGAAAACACGTTTATTTGATTTTCTGTCTCAACAGTTTATGATCTGGGTCTCTCCTTCTTGCCTTTGTAGAGAGCCAGCAGAGACACGTTGGCCACTTTAACCACCTTGAAACGAACTCCAGGAATATCACCCACAGCGTGACCTTTACGACCGAATCCAGCCACCAGAACCTCGTCGTTTTCCTGCAGAATCAAAGAGCGGACGTTAAAAGGACAGAGATAAAAGGAACAAAAAGATCTTTAAATACTTTCTGAATGAACACTGAGGCCAAGTCTTATACGATGGAACCTCTGAGAGTTGATGTTTACCTCGATGAAGTTGAGGCAGCCGTCGTTGGGGACGAAGGCTGTGATCTTCTTGCCGTTCTTGATGAGCTGGACTCTCACACATTTCCTGATGGCGGAGTTGGGCTGCTTAGCCTCGACACCACTGCAGGAGACACATAGAACAACTTTAACTTGGAGGAAAAACAGGCAAATATCAAGTTTCATTAGAAAACACCTATCATAGTCATCTCTTCGTTTAAACTCCATGACACCAATGTTTGACCCCAGAAGAATTATAGTAAAACTGTGCTGAAAACATGGATGTACTCAGTGTTCTTTCAGGATCAGTTAATCAACTGGCTCTACATCAGGGCTGTCACTTTAAAACTCTCCTGGTACTCACACTTTCTCAAGAACAATTCCTTTGGCGTGAGAGGCTCCTCCGAAGGGGTTGGCCTTCAGAGCGGTTCCCAGATGGGCCTTCTTGTACTGTTTATCGTGCCATTTCTGCTCACGACGATGATTGCGGAGCTTCCTGGCGGTACGCAGACCACGACACTTTCCTAATGGAAAAACAGGATATGAAGGTGTGAGATTAAATGCAAAAACTACTCATTTTTAATAGATGGGGTATGGGTCAGGGTTCAATTAGAGTTCAACCTACAGTGCTAAGTATTTGCCCTCTTATAGAGTTCTGTTTTTGTCGACTACTTATCATAAATGTTTCAGACCAGCAAACATATGTCAGCATCAAAGATAACCTGAGTGAATACCAAACACAAATCAGCAAATTATTTTATTGTTTAGGGGGAAAAATCTATCCAACCTGATGCTGTGTGAGAAAGTAATTGCTGCTGGTTGTAACACTCCTGGTGGCAGCATCAAGTGTTTGTGATAACTTGTGATCTCACGCCACTGTGAATTAATTTAGTCCCACTAATCTCTGCACAATAGTTTTAAATCAGACACATTGGAGGGTTTTCCTGGATCAACGGCCTGTTTTACGTCACTCTTTCAGAATTTTCTGGTTGACAAAAGAACTTATGGTTTTATTAATTTCAGCAAGTAGTCCAGGTCCTGAAGCAGCCCCAGATCATCACGTCTGACTGTTGGGATGATGTTTTTTCTGAAATACTGTTAAGTTTCAGTTAGAATATGTTCCTAAAGTCTTGGAGAGCACCATGATGTTTATTTGCAAATATATATTTTTTGTTATTTATGGGGAGGTTTTGGCCATGGAATTTTCTCTCGGATGTCATTTATGTCTTGTCTTTCTTATTGTGGAATCATGACCTCTGACCTTAACTTTAACCAGGTTTAGAGGTTGTTCTGGGTTCTTTAGTACTCAAATTACTTTAAAACAGAGCATATATGGTTTTTTAATTCAACAGGAGCGTCAGTGATAAGGCCTGGGTGTAGCTACTGAAACTAAACTCTGCTTTTGGAATAATCTAGTTAATCTCAATTAACTGAAGACTTCACAAAAGGGACAATTACTTTATCACATATGGCCAGGTTGATTGGTATAGCATTTATTCTTTTTTAAAGAAAAGCAGCATTTGAGAATTGAATTTTGTATTTACTCAGGCTATCTTTGTCGAATTATCTGAAACATTTAGGTGTGACAATACTGACATAAGAATGGAAAACACTGAACAACACCAGCCTAAAATAAGGACACAGCTACTTGTTCAAAACAAATGGGCAGGTGTTTAAAAGTTGAATAGGGACAATAGAGTAGAAACATTCACAACAGTGAAAGGTCACAAACACAAGTTAAAATACAACCCTATTTAAAATAGCTTGTTTCATTCGCATGCTCAATATTTACTATGACAACAGCTTTTAATACAACAAATTACTCAGTAAAAAAGACAAGCCTTTAACTTTTAACAGCAGCTTAATTCCACAAGATGAAATTCTGACCAGAAAACACAAAACATGATTTACCCTGGAAGCGGCGCAAACTATATGATACAATACACGTATAACATTACAAACGCAGTTAAAACTCAAAATAAATCACAAGTTATTAAGTCCAAATCAAACACAACTTGATCAAATAAACGAAAACCAACTCAAACATAAGTCTATATTAAACTACCGCCGGTTAGCACGCCGCTAGCTGCTCACATTTAGGCCGCTCCACGTTGCGAAGACACGGAGCTGAAAAACCGATAGAATATTCTAACGCTGAAGCATTTTATCGACACAAAAACACAAAGACAAGTTTATAAGATGTTCATGAACCATATCGATATGAAACCTTGTCCCAAATAGGTTAATTTGTGAGTACTTTGAACAAGAATGGCCACAAACCCATGATTGCAGAAGCGAGTCTGGGATGGAAAGGAAGGACCCAGGATGCACCGCGGCAATCTCTACTCTGGGGACCCGAACCGGGTGTGACTAAGGACTGCCTGACTAAAATTACAGTTTATTTACTTCCAATTTTGTTCACTTGTGTTTGCTATAAATTTTGATTTGCAGCCTGATCCTAAAACGTATTGAGGACGGATCCTGCCTAAACTGGCAATTCATAAATACATAAATGAGGAAATAAGTAAGTAAGTAAGTAAATTAAAACAATAAATAAATACATTAGGGAATAAAATTGGAATAAAATTAAGAAAAAAACAATAGAAAGCTAAAAGAACATATTAAGAAACTAAATATATAAATATAATTTAGAAAAACTAATAAAAAATAAATAAAAAAACATTAACAAATAGAAATTGAAACTTATTTTTAAAAATAACTGCAGAAAAGTGTCCTGTTAATTACCCACAATCAACACTCAATGTTTAAGCTTTAAACATCCACGTATTTCAGAGAATGCCCTTTAAAGGCTTAAATCACAATATTTTCTAAATATTTGTACACATTTTCTGTTACATATGTCAGACTTTCATTTTCATTTCCTATTGTCTCAGTACAGTTGGAAAATATTCTTGCCCCAAAAAAGAATATAAAATTTTTTGACACTAAGAATAGATTCACAATATTTTCACAGAATCTGGATGGTTTTGATAAAATTCTGAGTAAAGTCAAGTAATCTTTTTCAGAAACAAAATATTTTCCTCATGCCTCAAAACATCAAAATCTTCTCAATCTCAAATCTTCAGTAATGTAGCTGCTAAACCTGAAACTGATGAAATGAGGAGATGAAGTGTTTAATCAGTGGGCGGGGCTTCTTCCACCTTGTTTTCTGATTGCTCCTGATTGGTTCATTCCTCTGTCAGTCTGTGGAGCTTACAGGCAGAGGGCTGATTTAAGTAGATTAGGGATGTGCTGTGGTGGAGTGGGAGTATTTCCTGGCATCACGCAGGGATGGCTTCTCCATGGAAACACTTCTGCATCCTCCTCCTCCATCTGCAGCCTTCTTCCTGCCTCCACCAACAGCCTGCTGACAGGTAAGTACAAAGACAGAAACAGAGAGAAACTCATCTTCATAACTGTTTCTGACCTCTTCCTACTTTCTAATCTTTGACTATTTGTGTTTCTGCTGCTCTGATCTGATGTGCTGCTTTCTTTTTATTATTTAAAGGCATACTATGCAGTTTTGGCTTGTTTTTAGCACCCCCTGGTGTCCATTTTAAATCACTGTCATAAAAACATTAGCATTGTATTTGCTCAGAAAGCCCTAAATCTATCTGCTGAAATGTCTCCTCAGCCTTCACTGCTTTCTACTGGAGCGGTTCATCACTCATTCAAAGAAATCAGCTGTGTTCAAGCAGGGAGAGATGGGAAAAATCAGGAATCATGAGCTAAAAACACTCTGGAGCTAGCATGACATTGGGTTAGCCTAACCCTCGTGAGATACGTGACTTTGTGAGACTTCAGGGCACCAGACCAGAGAATGAAATGTTGCAAACATGGTATTCTGGATCCAAGCAGCAGATGGAGCTGAGTGACTTTTCATTACCTTAAAGGGTCAGATTTACAGTAGGTGTGCACATAACTAGTGCGCAGGTCCACAAGAGAACCAGATTTCATTCATGCGTACCAGAACCGACTGCCCGAATGCGCCTTTGCAGCGGACCAGCGCTGCGCGGTCCTTATGGGGAACCTCTCGATCTGACGAGCTTCACATCCTGAGTGCTCACATGGCCTCTGAAGCTAGTAGACACACACGACAGGACCTCCGACCGACACACACTCACAGCATCTCCAATGCACGTGGAACGCACCGTAACGCACAAGTCCTTTGACGTGCACTTCAACACACGCACACACATTCACAGTACATCCGATCCACACGCGCAACATGCCCACTAGGGGTGCAACGGGTCACAATCAACAGTGACAGCTTACAATCAAAATCCCCCCCCCCCCACGACATGCGTACCAGAGACCAGGGCCAGGTTCTCCCTTGAGAACCTCTGATGAAAAACTGTGTGCACCCCTGGTCACATTAGCACATACTGGCTCAAGGAAAAGATTTGAAAGGTGGAAATAGTTACATGGTGTGCCTTTAACATCATTTTTCATGAATATCACTTAGAATTTGTCTCAACAAGCTAAATTAAATCATTAAAATAACAAATCTGATGAGGTGTCCAGACTTTTGCATCTTTTATTTTATTCATTAAACAACCTGAGACATTAATTTGAAGATCTGTAAAGACAATGCGTATTCCCTCTGAGGATCAGAACTACAGAACTTTGACCATGCTGCTCAGACTGTCCCTCTTCTTTTAGTCTATCTCACTCTGTTTCACATATTTGGTCCCATTTCTTTTTTTTTCCTGTAATCCTCTTTGTTCCTGCTGCCTGTTAGCTGCCTGCTTGCTTCCACTGAGCAGTATTTAAGCTCATTTCTGCTTTTTAAAGCAAATCTTCCTGCTCGGATTCCCTATATTGAGGTCATCATCTCCACTTTACTGACAAAACCACTGACCCAAAAATCTAAGAGTACACGTGACAGGAGAGCATTTAGACGCTGTTTCTCTTCAAAGTTCAATTTTAAAGATGAACTGTTAATTTCTTGTTAAAACATGATGATTTTAAATGATGCTAAACAACAGCCTTGGGCAGGATGCCTGTTGGTGGAAGTTCAAACTCTGAGGAACCCAAAAAGTCAAAACCCACTGAGTCAGAAACAAACTCAGACAGCTCTGTTTACTTTTAATGATAAAACCAGTGTTTTAAAATGTGTTGTTTTACTTGTTTTTTATATTTATCATCTACAGAAACGTGTTTTTATGTTTAATAATGGAGCTGGAGTGGTTTAATGTTCCAAACAAACAGGATGATGATGTTTCCCTGAGTCTGCTGGATGTGCACACAAGCAGATGTTTATAAGATGTTACTTTAAGGATTAAGAAGCTGTAAAACCTCCTCTTGGCCCAGAGCCACATCTTCCTCCTTATAATCTGTGGAATCGTATGATTACATTATCAGTGCAGACCCACAGTCTGCAGGCACTGCTCTGAGCCAGATCAGCTGCTTTTGGCTGAAGGGATTTAGTCAATCAGGGAGGATTTGATCGCTCTATTGTCTGTTTTTTCCAGAGTAATCCACGTAATACATTTGTTTGTACACAGAAAATACAAAGCCTATAAAATACAGCCCATGTTCTTGTACTTTTATTCTAGGGTTCTTGTGAAAATGGTGGAATGATTTCTGCGGTCAGATCTTGTTTAGTGTGGGTTTATTGCTGACCTGACAGGTGGTTTCAGACATGGTGTCTGCTGATCTCTGTCCCTCTGAGTTCAGGTCAGAGACTCTGGTCTGGAGAAGTTCAGTCATCAACCATCAAGCTGAAGAAACCAATCAGAATTCTGACGCTGTCGTTCGACTTCTTTCTCCTGATGCAGCAGACTGCTTGTGTTTTTGATCACTAATAAATAATGATTGTGTTGTTTCATGAAATCACAAAATGCTCTGTGTGAAAAGATGCAGACCCCCCAAATAAAGTCAAAACCACTGGTTTGGGAGTTAGGATGATTTTAATACCAGACTGGGCTCCATTTTATTTTATTTGAAGTATTTTTGTGAAGTGTGGGTCAGAGCGGGTCCACTCAGCCTCAGCAGCCCCACTCACAGTAATCCAGGTCACCACTGACCAGACACCCAGTACCTGTTTTTAATATCAGACTAAAGAAAATACATTTAACTGTTAAAAGTGCATCTCTGACTTTCATAGATCTAGGAAAGTTGCTTCAGCAAAGAATTATTTTGTTCTGGGAAATTAGCCCATTTACTTCCTTTAATTGTTTAATTCTTTTAACTCGCTCTTTTTTTTTAAATAGAAGAATTAGATTGACATATTTTATCTCTTTACTGGAATTCTTTTTGGAAATAATATTTTTTTAAATTATAATAACTGCTGGGACCTCACAGTCCCTCTAGAGGAGACCCTGGTCCTGAGACTGGACCTCACAGTCCCTCTAGAGGAGACCCTGGTCCTGAGACTGGACCTCACAGTCCCCTCTAGAGGAGACCCTGGTCCTGAGACTGGACCTCACAGACCCCTCTAGAGGAGACCCTGGTCCTGAGACTGGACCTCACAGTCCCCTCTAGAGGAGACCCTGGTCCTGAGACTGGACCTCACAGTCCCCTCTAGAGGAGACCCTGGTCCTGAGACTGGACCTCACAGTCCCCTCTAGAGGAGACCCTGGTCCTGAGACTGGACCTCACAGACCCCTCTAGAGGAGACCCTGGTCCTGGGAGCGCTGTGATCCCTTTTCTTAATATAGTCAGACATGTGGAGTGAGACCACGGAACACCTTGTACATGAGACAGGTGGATTTAAAATGTTGAATTCTAAAGCTTAGCAGGTTGTGTTGAGTCAGAACATCACAGATGGGATGACGTTTGAGTTTATACCAGACCTTCTTCTAGAGATTCTATGATTTGACCTGTGTTTACACCTGTCAGGGACCAACAGGTGACACAGTCCTCAATGTGTGACAGAATGTAAAACGGTTTAGCAGCATCAATGAAATGAGAGGTCATATTTGTTTGAAGTTACATAAATTGAATTTCACAGTCCTTTGATGTGGCTCTATAGTGTTGAATCGAGCCTCACAGCAGGGTTTTTAAATTCAGTAACAAGTTTGAGTTCTTCTCCTCCTGTTGGTTGCTTTGTGGACATCATACAGACGGTTTTAGTCGTGTTCAGGTGTAGACATGACTTAAAAAGCTGATCATTAGAAACCAAGGCTGGAGTGAGAGTGGAGGCAGCAAGATGCAGCATCATCCCTGAGGTAGACCAGCTGGAACATTGATTTGGAGCAGACATGCTGTTTCCTGGAATCTAAATCTGATTTTATCCACTGAATCACATCCAAAGAAAAATGAAGAGGTTCATTTAGAGAAAAAGAATTTCATGGTTTACATGTCAAATGCATTTTTCAAATCTAGGAATACTGCACCAACACTAGTGTCCAACATGTGTTTGATCGTTTCTATAAACCAAGGGCGTAGATTTGCTCTTGTCATTGGTGGGGACCAAGGCAAGGTGGGAGAGTGGGGGGGGGTAGCGTGCACTGCAGAATAAAGCGATATGTACTGTAACGCTGGTCCCAAAGTTATTATCACCGGAAAAATGCCTGATGGTCCACCCAGACTCAGAGCAGGTGCCGTAGGTCCGTCTGTGTGGGGGGGGCTCGCACCGGTCGATCCAGAAACGTACGTCTCCGTCCTCTGGACACAGGTCCACGCACAGCAGCACAGGTAGTACAAAGCACTGAACTATCTTGTGACTTTTTGGTCTTTGGTTTCTGTTTCTGCTGACAAACACTCGCCCTCTTGTGGTGGTTCTGTGACATTACAACAAACATTATTTACAGTGCTTTTAGTTGGAAAACATTGGTATCTGTCGCCCTCTTGTGGCATTTTTTTTACATTACAACAAGAATTATTTAGAGCGCATTAAGTTGAAAAACCTTGGTCTATAAGTTAAATTACAACAAACATTGTTCACAGTGCTTCTAGCTTAAAAACCTTAAAAAAATAAACTGTAAATTAAAGAGCATCTTCTTTAATGTAAAACCATTATTCAGCAGTACTTAGGATATGTTAAAATACTGTAAATTTTAAAGAAACTTATAAATCAGGGGAGTAATGTTTGAAAACAGCTAGCTAATGAAGTGAAGTGTATTCAGCACTGATGGTAGTACAAAGCAGTGAACTATCTTGTGACTTTTTGGTCTTTGGTTTCTGTTTCTGCTGACAAACAC
>SSNR01000054.1:1576370-1586913 GCA_006937965.1 Callopanchax toddi | reverse complement strand
CATCCATCCATCCATCCATCCATCATCCATCCATCATCCATCCATCCATCCATCATCCATCCATCCATCCATCATCCATCCATCATCCATCCATCATCCATCATCATCCATCCATCATCCATCCATCATCCATCCATCATCCATCCATCCATCCATCCATCATCCATCCATCCATCCATCCATCATCCATCCATCCATCCATCCATCCATCCATCCATCCATCCATCCATCCATCCATCCATCCATCCATCCATCCATCCATCCATCCATCCATCCATCCATCCATCCATCCATCATCCATCCATCATCCATCCATCCATCCATCCATCCATCCATCCATCCACCATCCATCCATCCATCCATCCATCTGTCATCCATCCATCCATCATCCATCCATCCATCATCCATCCATCCATCATCCATCCATCATCCATCCATCATCCATCCATCCATCCATCCATCATCCATCCATCCATCATCCATCCATCCAATCCATCATCCAACCATCCATCATCCATCCATCCATCCATCATCCATCCATCCATCACCCACTCTCCTCCATCCATCCCACATCCATCCATCCCTCCATCCATCCATCCATCCATCCATCATCCATCCATCCATCCATCCATCCATCCATCCATCCATCCATCCATCCATCATCATCCATCATCCATCATCCATCCATCCATCCGACTAATATGTTTTATATTAACTTTATCCTAAAATGTGTATAAAATAATAATGTTTTCAAAAACTGTTTATTCTGCTTTTTGTCCAGAAGGAAGCAACAGAATGAGGAGGAAGGAGGAGCATTTGCTGTTAACACAAGTAGTGCAGGTAAGTTCAAACATTCATTGAACTGAACATTTAAAATAAAACAAAACAAGGTCTGGATATTTAAAACCAGCCAGGAGCCATAAATAAAAATAAGAGACATCCTGATGCCAGAATTCTCTTAGTCAGAGTAGAAATATGGTTTCTGTCTCCTGGCCACCCTAAACCTGGAAATATATGCACATTTGTTAAGAACTATTTTGTCTCCAGCCTCCTGAACAAAATCCACACATATCACAGAGGAAGTTACTTCAAACAACAGGAGCTGCTCTCCCCTTCCCTCCTCTAAAGGTACCACAGGACTAACATCCTCCAAAAACAACCAAACTAACCTGCTCGGTAACGATCTGGTGTTACCGTTATTCCCACCAGGTTCTGTCTAACGGGGAGCCGTGCGTTCTGTTCCAGGCCAGGAAACTTTCCCTCCGTTATGAGAAGCAGAAGCCTCTGGACCTGACAGAACCGGCCTTTTCTCCTCAGGAACCGGTCGACACCAGCCGGTCTGTCTGTCGTCAGGACGCGGCGACGTGTGTTCACTCCTCTGATCCTAACATCACATTTAATGGGAATAATGTGGCAAATAAAGAAAAGAATCACAATCCTCTTAAGTCTACAAACTCCACGTGTAGCCTATGTTTGTCTGGAAATGGATTTTGATGATCTAAGAGCAGTTGTATTATTTGTGCAATACAAGAACAAGACAGAAAACTGTTAAAAGTACTTTTTCACCATCTCACAGTCCTTCTATGTTTGTGTTTTCTTCAGGCTGGTCATGAGTTTTGGAGACGTGCAGAATTTGAGAGGTTTGTCCATCAGGTCAGTCGTGTCTGAGGTCATTTCCTTTGAGAACAAACCCTTTTCACAGCAACAATAATCAAAAAACAGAAACAAAGTCTTAAAACAACACCAGTATCTATTAAAATGAAATGTGAGGTGCTA
This sequence comes from Callopanchax toddi, assembly GCA_006937965.1. Taxonomy (NCBI): domain Eukaryota; kingdom Metazoa; phylum Chordata; class Actinopteri; order Cyprinodontiformes; family Nothobranchiidae; genus Callopanchax; species Callopanchax toddi. The sequence continues at coordinate 1,585,137 of SSNR01000054.1, read as the reverse complement.
AAATCCAACACTTTTTTTATTAAACATTCACTCACAAGTACAACTGTACTTTGAATATTTAACATATACATCTGTTATCAATTATATCTTTATTAAATTAGTTTTTTTATTTGTAAAGATTAAAACAATTTTATTCTATTTTTGAAGTGACAGACATCCATGGTCAGTCAGATTTGCTGCTCTCACTTTACAATCAGCTTCTGGTTTTGACATAAATACAACTCGTCTGATTTTATTGCATATTTGTTTCCTAAAAGCTAATTGAAAACTCCTCCAGTGCACTAGTCTCTTTTATTCTTTCTGCTTCAGATTGCAGTTATCCAACAGGTTTTATGAGTCTTCTGGTCAGCGGTGGTTCTCAGTAGACAGCGTGGCCGTGTTGTACAACGCCTCTGAAGTAGCTGTGTTCAACGCCACTGATGTGTATGCTCCGGCCTCGTCCTCCTACCGCTGCCTTCACGTCAGCAGTCTGCAGCGGTACAGAGGTCTGTTACTGCCAAGCACTGAAAACTCACGCCGCTGGTCCGTCACCTTCATCGACTTCCAGGTATCTGTGTTTTTATTTCCCAGAGAGAATTAGATTTTTTAACTTCTAACAGAATAATATTTTGATCATGGTTTTGGCTCTCCTTAGATCCAAGCATTCAACATCACCTCTGATAGGTTTTCCCCTGCGAGTGACTGCACCACCATCCTGACCCCGGCCATCCTGATGGGCCTCATCTCATCCCTCATCCTGCTGCTGGTTTTGGCCTACGCTCTTCATCTGGTCGTCCATCTAAAACACATCGAGAACGATGACGATCAAAAGATCGACATTTACTTCCCTCAAAGCCCCGAACAGCTTCATCACTGCTGTGAAGAAACCATCACAGAGAAGGATGTTGTGTGAACCTAAAATCTAACAGACCTAAAACAGAAACACAGCTGGTGTGATGACTAACCAAGTCACTGCATGGTTTCAGCTCAGGATTTCATTTATGCAAGCAAATACCTCTGTTGTTCTGTAATTTCTGCTTTAATAAAAATATTCATGTAAAAAGCTTGTGTTCCTTTTACAGCTGTTTACTGAATCTACCATTAAACTCTATGTGAACAGCAAATCATTTTTCTAATTTCATTAACTTCTTAAGAAATTACCATACTAATTTATTTATATATATATATATATACTGTGTATATATATATATAATTAAACTTATTTTAGGTTTTTGTACTATCAAATGGAGAGAAAATTTGTGTCCAAAGGAGAAAGTTTCAAGTAAAATGAACTTGATTGTGCTTAATTGCTAGTTAGTCCTAAAGGTAAGGGATATTCTGTATTTTATTTAACTTCAATATCAGGATTTATTTAAACTTTTGCATGAGTAATGATCATTCCCAAATTTACAGCCAATAATAAGATCTATTTTCTTCAATGATAACCTGCTTTATAGAATAAACTAAGTTTTTCTGTCTGCTTCTCCAAGGATTATCTATCTATCTATCTATCTATCTATCTATCTATCTATCTATCTATCTATCTATCTATCTATCTATCTATCTATCTATCTATCTATCTATCTATCTATCTATCTATCTATCTAATATATAGATGTGTATAAATATATTTATATATTTTATATTTATAAATAAAATTGTTGTTTTGTTTCGGGAACTCTTAAACACGTCGTGTTTCCAGGCCGGACCAGTTCCTGTGCGGCACGTTATTTTGCTTTCGTCACTTCCTGAATTTCATCCTGAAGAAGAGGCCTGGATTCGCAGGTCCGCTCTTTAATTTTTGATTTGGTGAATCCGACGTGAATCGGAGCCATCAGAGCCGCAGACATGGTGAGTGTTTCCCGGTCAGACCCTCGGTTGGCTGCCCGCTGCGAGGAGCTTCGTATTTCTCCGATTTACGGTTTAATTTGGTGTTAGCTAGCAGCCATTTGTGTGAACGTCGGCGAGACGTTCAACCGAAACGACTCGGCGTCTTCGTTCGTTAACACGCGTCTGATAAATGAGCGGCCCGGTAATTATCAGTTTCCTTCAACGAGAAGCCGCGGGTCGGTACGGAGTATGGGTCAGTTCGAATTTAGAATCGGAGGAACCGGTTAGAGTTCGAATTCAGAGGCGGGAAAACCATTGAACACAAAGCAGAGATGTGTTGTTTCGCTTTACTGAGGGTTCTGTCTAGTGTGAGCGGACCCACAGGTGAAAACGGCTCTCATGTTGACTAAAGTCCAGTTTGTGTGTTACACCGGTGTTTTAAACTTACTGGATTCAATAGTAGCAGCGTCCCGAGGATAAGGACACAGCTAAAAACGATAAAGGAACATGCTGAAAACGCATCAGAGCTAATCCTGCTGGATCTCTATCCTGATATGGACTGGGTAGCATGTTAGGGACATCTATCCTGTACAGGTCTGTGTGTTTCTCCATGGATGAATGACCTACCACCAAACTCATCATACTGAATAATATAGCAGCAGAACGTTCACCACAGCTTCTCCAGACCCTTTTAACGTCTGTCACATCAGCTCAGAGTCAACCTGCTCTCACCTGTGAGAAGCACAGGACATCAGAGCTGGACCTGTTGATTCTGGTGGTCTTTGGTAAATACCGGTGGCGGTGCTGGATAGTGAGCACAAGATCCTTTAGGGGAAACTGGTTTCCAAACATTTTGGCTTCTGACCCACAAAATACCAGTGGCAGAGACTCGTGTCCGCAACCATCACTGGAAAAACAATAGAAACACTGCTAATAAACTAATAAAACAAAGACATGACAAAACAAACCTTTACGACTAATATACAATGTTTATTCAACAGTTTGTAACAGTTAAGGCAATTATAAGATATTAGCAAGGATTTGCTTTCAGTTCCGAAGAAGACATCCCAGGAACCCCATCTGTTGTCTTGGGACTCACGGTGGGGTCTCGACCCCAATTTTAGGAACTACTGCACTAGAGGATGTGTGGAAGTCAGTTTCTAATGGTTTGATCATGGACATTGATTCCAGTGGTCCTCTGAAGGTCACTTTAGACTCATTCTGGTCCTCCTTACACAAAGGAGCAGATGGAGGTCCTGCTGATAATGCATCAGTTTTATATAGCGCTTTTCTAGGTCACTCAAAGACGCTTTACAGAGTTGCATCATTCATTCACACAGTCATTCTCACCGGTGGTGGTAAACTACGACAGACGTCTGTAGCCACAGCTGCCCTGGGGCAGACTGACAGAAGCGAGGCTGCCATTCTGCGCCATCGGCCCTTCTGACCACCACCAACATTCACACACAGTCACACTCACAGTCACACAGGCAAGGTGGGTGAAGTGTCTTGCCCAAGGACACAACGATGGGTTAAGGTCGGACCTGCTGGTCTCCTGGACTCCCCTCTACACTCTTGAGACTGTGTTGGGAGACACAGCAAACCTGGCAATGGCACATATTTGATGATCCATTGTTGTAGAGTTAAACTACCTGTGTAACCTCTGTAGGGTCCAGGTATCTCCTCATGCTACCAGCAATGACACTGACCTTAGTCAGATGAAAAACTACTGAAAAGCAGTCAAAAAATATGAGAAGGTTAAAATACTCTGTAGTCTTTACCTGCAAAAGCATTCCTGTTTTGGGGTTGTATCATGTTGCACCTGTTGTTAATCTAATTACCACTTAAACAGCTGATTAACGACCCCGACACTGATCTGATCTATATCCCAGAAGTTTAACTGACTTTGATACCAGACTGATTATAAACTGTTCCTTTAGTTTTTTATTATTAGTGTAGTATCACCTTCATTCTGTTGATCGCATCCTATGAATAAAAAAAAAACTTCTGACCCAGCTTGTTGCACAGATACACAGAATAAAACACAATGTAAACAGATTAATAAACATGTTACCCAGTTTATTATAGGTCATTTCAAACTTATTGACCTGAGGAAGTAAAATCTACATAGAATCAAATGCAGTCAACATGTGACTGGTCGACTACTAATGGATTAGAAAGCTGCTCCGAACAGGTTATTGATGCTGTGATGTCATGGTGATACTTGTGTGTGATTGGTTCCTAGACGGTGGGAAAGAGCAGCAAGATGCTGCAGCACATCGACTACAGGATGAGGTGCATCCTGCAGGACGGACGGATCTTTATTGGCACCTTCAAAGCCTTCGACAAACACATGAACCTGATTCTATGTGACTGCGATGAGTTCAGGAAGATCAAGTAGGTCCAAGCTCCGCCTCCTACCTGTCTGTCCACCTGATGAGGTTTCTGGGGTTTATTTTACCTGCTAGCAGGTGTCTGGGTTTTATTCTGTCCTCCAGCTGATTCCTGGGTTTTATTTTACTTGTTGGCAGGTTTGAGTTGTTTAGTTTAAAAAAAAAATGACAATGAAGTCAGACTGCTATGCAGAGCTGAGAGAATCACCTGTAAACTCAGTATGTATCTGAGTGCAACAGTTTGACCTTTAATGATCTTTAACTTTTGTCATTTTTGTGGAAGTATTTCTTTCCCATTGAATCAGTCTGAAGGCAGGTGAGTCCTTTATGCTGGAAACAACTCTTGATTCTTTAAATAAAACCATTTAAGGATGCTGGCAAAACTAACTATCTCAAGCAGAACTCATTTTAAACAAGAGTGTATGGTTTGATGCTGTGTGTGGACTAGGGCTGGGCATAATGGCCTCAAATCAATATCACGATATATTAAGGAGTTGACCTCAATTACGATAAATGGAATAACTACCCATACATGCAAAAACAATTAAGTGTGTTTGTACTGCATGTGGAGGATGTGTTGCCTTGATTTGTTGCTAGTCACGTGACTCCACGTGGAGCCGTGGCGTGGACTTTTATTTCTGTTTCTTAAATTGAGATCTGTGGTCTGACTGCAGGGAATCCTGTTTTAATTACAAATACATCAGTTGTTTGTATACGGTTAAAGTGATAATATGCAACTTTTTCATATTTTTAAATCTTCTCCTTGAGCCAGTCTGTGCTAATCTGACTCTTTACAGTTAATGAAAAGTCACTTAGCCCCATCTGGTGATTAGATCCAGAATACCACGATTGCAAGATCCCCGTCGTCGTCACGGTACCCAGGAAGTCACGTGTCTCACGAGGGTTAGGCTAACCCAATGTGGCTAGCTGTTATGCTAGCTCTGGAGTGTTTTTAGCTCATGATTCCTGATTTTTTTTCTATCTCTCCCTGCTTGAACACAGCTGATTTCTTTGAAGGAGTAAATAACCGCTCCTGTAGAAAGCAGTGAAGGCTGAGGAGACATTTCAACACTTAGATTTAGCAGTTTAGAAGCAAGAACTATGGGCTACTTTATTTAATGCAGTGATTTAAAACGGACACCAGAGGGCGCCCAAAACAAGCAAAACTGCATATTATCACTTTAAACTAATGAAACCTAATTTTTTTTAAAGTGGTGCTCCTGGTGCTTTTAGAAATTTCAATAAATTCTGATAGACATCAGTTGGAGCAGTTTTTAACATTTTATTCTTATTAATTCATAATTTTCCTTGTTGAAGTATCAGGTATTTTCTTTAGTACTCAAGTAGCGATTGAGACGTCGTCGTGTTCCAATCCTTAACGCTGGGGTGGGTTTAAATAATTAAACTTGAAGGGAAAAAATTTAATCAACCAATGGTGTTTCTGTGATGAAATGGACAGTAATTCATATATCCGAGCCTTGGTTGGAGTCAGTGAACACAACAGCAGTCTAGCGTCAGCGGCCAAGCTGCAGAGTGATCTGGGCAGCTTGTCATTTCCACACCCTGTTGCGAGCTGACATGCTTAAGGAATCTCTGACCTGCTCCACAGTCCAGGATCCAGAGTGGGGTCTCCGGTCCAGGGGAAGGGGGCATGTCCGTGGTACAGTGCCGTGTGGCCCAGACAGAACCAGCACTGGATCTGAGCCACTGCAGCGCCTGGGCTTCCCCCGAAACCCACATTCTGAATGTGGCCTGTGGAGTTCTTTATAAAAGAAGAAATGGCCCTTTAGCAAGAAAAGGTTCCCCACCTCTATCTTAACGGTTCCTTGCCATCTGTCTCCTTCAGGCCAAAGAACACAAAGCAGCCGGAGCGTGAGGAGAAGAGGGTTCTGGGTCTGGTTCTACTGAGGGGGGAGAACCTGGTGTCCATGACTGTAGAGGGCCCACCCCCCAAAGATGTGAGTGTCACCTGTATCCTGTTGGTATTCAGAACATCAAACCTTGTTTAAAATAAAAGGTTAAACTGACTCTGACCTTTGACCTATGGCCCCTCTTGTTAGACCGGGATTGCCCGGGTCCCACTGGCAGGTGTGGCCGGAGGTCCAGGTGTGGGCCGAGCAGCAGGTCGTGGTGTTCCTGCTGGGGCCCCAATGCCCCAGGCTCCAGCTGGACTCGCAGGACCAGTTCGAGGGGTGGGCGGGCCTTCGCAGCAGGTAACCATGGTAGCACAGCAGGTCTTGGTTCTGGTGTGTGTATTTGGGTTCTGACGGGTTCTGTGTGTTTCAGGTGATGACCCCACAGGGCAGAGGGACAGTTGCCGCGACAGCAGCGGGAGCCAGCATCGCCGGAGCGCCGACGCAGTATCCACCTGGACGAGGAGCTCCACCCCCAATGGCCCGAGCCGCACCCCCTCCAGGTGAGCAGAACTCCATCAGGATGAGTTCTGGTTTAGAGTGGGTCTGTTTTTCTTTATAAAGCTGGCTGTTGTCCCAGGTAGGGGTCTAAAATGGATCATGATTGAAATTTATTTGGTTTCACGTCATGAGGAAAAATGGTTGCAATTTGGAAGGAAGGACTTCAGAAGAATAACAAAAAACTTTGATACATAGAAAAATACTCCACGCGTCAGCTTTAAAGGTACCATAGGGAGTTTGGTAAACGATGTAACTTAAAATGTTTTTTTCATGCCTCTTAACAACGTTCTAACATAGTATAGCTATAAATGTATTGTGGTGATTGAAACCCCCCAGAAAGAAATCAATAAGGTGGTTCTCTCACAGTTCTCTAAAAACCTCAGCCAATCAGACGTTTCAGAAAGCAGCTATTGGACAATCCGGCTGTCTGTCTCCTGAAGCGCCTCACTTCCTGACTGCTTGGATCCTCCATTACTGCTGCTGGAGCATTTTTAAGCAGAACATCCAGGAAGTGAGAGAAGGACAGAAACAGCTGACTGTTAGCGCTTCAATTTTAGGAAAAAATACCAGTCCTAAAATGAAAAACACCTTTTCATTTAGCAGAAAACAAAGAACTTTTGGACGTAGAAAGAGGGAAAACCTGGGAACGTTTCAACGGCTGATGTTTAGCTCTCTATTGTTACTGTGGCAATGCGCGGTCCCATGTCCGGGGGAGGCGTGGCCTAAGGATTATACCCGACGGGAGGGGTGAGAGCTCTGAGACGTGTTGGTGTAAAATAACTAGCTAAACCTAGCTTGTTTGAAGACTCCTCAGTGAACCTTTATAGTTTTGTTTTATGGATGCTAATTTATGTGAAGAATTCTAGCTACCTTTCAAAAATTCAAATGTTTGCATTGGTCAGAATCGTTGTTTTGAATATTATAATCTGACAACCTGTATCATCAGGTCACGACTGAACAAAAATTGGAAAGCCTGTATCATCCCGTAAAATCAACATTGGTTCATCACTACTTGATACTGGAACTGAAACTGGTTTTAACACAATAACATTCATGTGTCAATCGCTAATGGAAAGTGCTGGAAATCTAAAACTTGCCTTGAAGGTGCTTGAATTTGATTTGGACTAAAGTGATTTTACCTCGAAATATTCATAATAAATGTGATGACCTATTGTTTGATCTTGGTTGATGGCATGGATTCTGACCACCGCTCACAGCAGCACCAGTCTGGAGTTCGGTTCTGTTCCAGGACTGAGGCTGAGTGAGGAGGTGGTTCTGCTGTAAAAACCAATAACTCGATACTGTTTTAGTTTTGAACAGTTTCTGGTGTTTTGATCCTTTAAAATTCAGCCTCCTGACTGGATGGAAAGTGATGACAAATGTTCCACGCTTGCCTTTAACTGGCTCATCCCCCTACAGGTATGATGGGCCCGCCTCCTGGCATGCGGCCGCCAATGGGCCCTCCAATGGGAATGCCTCCTGGTCCAGGTCGTGGTGCTCCAATGGGGATGCCTCCCCCAGGCATGAGACCGCCGCCCCCTGGAATGAGAGGTGAGCTGTTGCCATGGAGGCTGAGCAGCCAGTTGGGTCCTACATGCTGTGATCCATGAAATATCATAAACTGATCATGTGATTGTTTTTTATAGGACCACCCCCTCCTGGGATGAGACCACCGCCCAGACCGTGAAGCTCCACCCCCTGATCAACTGTTGTATAGTTGTTTTTTTACCTGGTTTGTGTTTAAATAAAGTTTTCTGTTTTGACTTTGGACCATTTGTTCTGGTTTCATGGTTTTTGATCAGGCTGATTAAAATCAGGTGACCTCAATATGAGGGGGTGGGGTCAAAGTCTTATCATTTAATCCTCCAGGTGTGTTTGACACCTGCACTAAGCTCCACTCTAACCCGTCCTCAGTCTTCATCCAGTCAAATCGGCCACAGACTGCATTCAGTCCGTCACCTGTAATGAACTTCCTCTTCTGCTGTAATCTTCCAATGAGCTCCAACAGAAACTCAGTTTAGGTTCAGTTTTTTTTAAATGCTGCATTCATCAAAAAGTAGTCAGGACTTCTGGCAATGATGTTTAGCATTAATAAGTTCATACTTTTAAGACAGGTTTTTTTTTTTTTTTTTTTTTTTTTTTTTTTTTTTT
>SSNR01000054.1:1502041-1513347 GCA_006937965.1 Callopanchax toddi | reverse complement strand
GCTTATTCCTGTCCACTTCCTGAGACAGAAACTGTCCAATCAGTGGAAACGTCACTCAATAATCCCAACATCATTAACCATGAATCAATAGCTTTGATTGGAACATGTGTGATTGATTTTAAAACCAAACCAGTGAGTGAATGTTAAACATTTACTTTTATTTTGGAAGCAGATGACTGGCTGAAGAGTTCTCAGCAGGCGGAGTCAACTATTTCATCACCCAGCCGGAGTTCTGCTGATGTCAGACTAGACTCCGCCCCCAAATCCACTGTAATTTGAACCTTTCTCTCATCAGTTTGGCCTCTCAGCTGTCTTTAACCTGGTCCTTGTCTCTCACTTGTTTTGAATTTGATTTTGGTCTCATCTGTTAACCAGTCTGGAGCTAGACTCCGCCCCCAAACCCTCTGACCTCTCTCACCTGTGTTTTGTCTCTCACCTGTCTGTCCTTACAGGTCTATCTGACATTCATCAGCTCTGAACCTAAACTTCTGGTTGTTTGGGTCGAACGTTTTGAGGACATTGGTAACTCACTAACTTTACATTTGTTATCTAGTTCAGCCTGTTTCTACCTCTTCTGATACTAAAGCCATCCTGTGGCACACCAAACACTAAAATGTTACAAAATGACATATTGTTGTCCCGAATACAGAATATATCAGGGGTCCTCAATAGGGGCCGCCTAGTTCTGGCCCTCCAGCCATGTACAGCACAGTGAATCGGCGTGGCACCTCCCATGCAGCTGCAGGTAGAGGAGCTGTATACAGGCGACACCCTCCACCACAGACCTATCACGCACACCCCTCCTACCCCTCAAAATCTACTGCAAATTGGCGCTGCACCTCCTTTGAGGACTGAGAGCAGGCCTTGGTTCCAGGCTCCAGGGGGTCTGTGGTCAGTGAGTGAACTAAGACGATGTTCATCTGATCCTTGTGTTTCAGAGAGGTTTCCTCTATCTGAGCTGCTGTCAGAGACGAGGACACAAACGGAGACGAGGACACAAACAGAGACGAGGTAAGACTCTTTCAGAAAAAGCTTGAAAATTCAGCCCAGTTTATGTTTAACAAATCAAAAAGCAGAAGGTAAAGCAGTTGGTCGTCGTTACTGGGGATGATGGACAAAGCTGCTAATTAAAGGAGGATTTAATGATGGTTGAACTGGATCCCGTTTTTAAATGGAAACTTAAAGGGATGTTTCTGTTTTTCTGAAAGAGGCGTCTTATCAGTTAGGACCACACCCACTATGTCCCTTGTTGTTAGCCGCCGGACTCCCCGGGCACGTCACTTCACCCACCTTCAGCTCAGAGGAGCTGATGGTGACGATGGCAGCCTGGCCTCCTCCTCCAGACTGTCCCAGGGTAGCTGAATGTAGTTCACCACCACCACCACCAGGGTGTGAGTGTGAGCATGAATAATGGATCATCTGTGAAAAGCATCGGTGTCTTGAAAAGCTCTAGAATCTTAATCTAATCCATTACTATCATTAAACAAACAGCTTGTCAAGGAGAACGGGCGACTTTTACCCCCGTCTGCCTGCTGCTTTCTGTCCTGTCAGTCCATCAGACCACCTGTCTGCATTCCTCTCTGGATTTTTTATCAACATGGATCTGATTAACTGGTCTCTGAACGCCACTGCTAAAATTTTTTCTACTTTTCGAACAGTGAAGTGAGCACTGGCTAGCCCAGAGGATCCAGTCGGATACATGATGGGGAGAATGGAGGATTCACCCCTCCCTCCCCCCCGTCTCATGGGTCTGTGAATTCGCGGGCTCACTCACTGATGCACACACATCTCACTGATGCGTACACTACCCCCATGTTCAACGATCTCCTTGTTCCCTGACCTCTCCCTCCTCTTCCGGACCTGGAGGCTGGAGGCTGCTCTAGCTGCGGACTCACACTGTCACATGGGAGTTCCTCACCCTCCCACCGACATCATGTTTGATGACTAAAGTTGTGCTTTTATGTTGAGGTGTTTTTTTCCTGCACCCCAGCTCTGCCCTCTGTGGGGCAGAGTGGGGGGGGCCTGTTTTTTCTCCCCTCCCTCACTCTTGTCAACCCTTTTCTTATCTGTATCACAAGGGGGCGCCACCAGTAGCTGCTTGTCCTCATTAACCTGCTCCTGTTATGTGTTCTGACCTTGGTCAGGTTGTTGTATGTATAGGACTGTCTATGGCAGCTTCTTAATAAAAGTACGACAAATAATACTAATCAGGCCAGTTTAAGGACAAGAGGTTAAGCATCCAAAGTATGAGGCACAGAAAATTAGATTTTTCTAAATGTCTATTTAAATTATGCAGCTCAGAATGAACCACAAACACCTTTTACTGTATTATCTCTTCATCATATTATCAAAGTCCTCTGCTCTTCATTCTGTGTCTTAGTGCACCAAATGTCCATCTGATTTTCATCCATCCTCTGAAAACTGGACTCTACAGAATAAGTTTCAATGGAAACGCCTCCAGCAAGTTTGGATTGGCTGTGCCGTTGGTCAGTGGGAGCGTGGTCAGCAGGAGGTCTCTGGGTAACGAGTTTTAATCTTGACTCCTCGACGATTTAAAGTCCTTCAAAGTGCTCTGTTGGGAAGATGTTGACCTGTCTGGCTGCTGTCCCTCCTCAGGGTTTTTGGTCTCTGAGATGGTCATAAACTGTTGTCATCGCTGTCGGCTGGAGAGTGACTCCGCCCCTCCACCGCACATCAGAAGGAAACACGTGATCAATGACATCATCCTTCGCTACAGCAGCCACCTCTCTGAACCCGCCTTCTACTCCGCCCTGTTCCACCGTTGACCCGTTACCACAGCAACCAGGTGTCTTCGTTACATCCAGGGCATCAGAAGGTTCAAATCAGCCAATCAGAAGCAACAGAATCAAACCAGGAGGGTTTTCCTGACTTATGTCAGCTGGTACTTTAAACTGGTTCCAGTCTATTCTCATCATCAGAGAGAAAAAATCTCTTTAATAAACTGAAACTGACTTTTAAACTGCACATCTTCATTTAATCCTTTTTAATGAGCTCACCTGAATTAAATAAAAACCTGATGCTTTAAACTGAATCTTGGTTCTGAGAAAGCAGCAACTCTCATCCCAAAGAAGCTGCAGTGATATATTCCTTTATTTTACCAGGTGAAATCTCGTTGAGATATTTAATCTCATTTTCAAGAGTGACCTGGTCCAAGAAGGCAGCATGAAAACAGTACAACGAATTTTACACAGACATAGTACGCAAAGCACAATATACAGAATGACACAAAAGAAGTACAAAATGACCAAAGTTAATCAGATTCAGTGAGTAAAGCAGCTACATTCTCCCAGAGAGCCAGTTTCACTGTCCTTTAAAAGTGATTTCAATTCACCTAATGAGATGAGTTTTGACATTTTTATTTCCTTTTGTAGGTTATTCCATGAGAAGAGAGCGGCGTAATGAAAAGCTCCTTTACCAAATTCGGTTTTAGGTCTGGGGATCGACATTTGGAGAGCAGCACTAGAACGCAGACCATGACGGTTTGGACCATTTTGTAAATACACACACAGATAAGAGGGAGTCAGACCAAGGAGAGACTTGTAGACAAAATGCATCCAATGAATTTCAAGATGAATCCTGAAATGAAGTGTCTCCTGCAGAAACGAACACATTCAAACCAGATAAAACCCCTGAGAAATAAACAAATCTCACATGCTTCTGATTTTGGGGCCTTTGGAGTTTTCTATGTACTTGGGGTCAAATTGGCCCCAAATAAATAGTCAGTTAAATTTATGTATTTTTTATTCACTGATAGAAAAATGTCAAATAAAAAGCAAAATGATATCTTGAAAAATATGGTTCTAAAGTTAAAGTTCAAGCATTCATTCAGATGTTTTTTCCTTTAACCTGCAGCAGGTTGAGTGATCTTGTGTGGCTCTAAACTGCATTTCAAGAATAATAGAACTTAGTCCTCCATCAGTAATGGATGCAGGGAGACATTTTTATGTTCAGATCTGAGCTCTGTTCATATAACTTAAATCCATCCAGCAGCATCCAGTTCCTGATCTTGTTGCTGATGATGGAGAAAAATTCACTTTCAAAACCAAGAAGCTGGACGGAGGGCAGTTTCAAGGCATTTGGGGGCCCAAGGCAAGATGGACTTTGGGGGCCCCCTGTCAAAATATACTTTGAACCCCCCGCCCCCCTCTGTAATCTTTACATGTGCAAAAAACCCTCCACCATTAAGCCAAATTCTTATTTTAGTCTAAAAATTAAAAAACAATGTTATTATCTGCAAACTACTGTAAATTAGGTAAATATTTAAAAATATGATCAAATTTTGAGTTAAAAAAATCTGCCAGTGGAGAAAAATTGATCATTATTAAAAATATTTACCTTATCATGCTAGTCGTGCTGTTTTACAGATAAGATTTTTTTTTTCGCATTCATTTCATAACTGTCTGGGGCCCCTAACCAGCTCAAGGCCCAAGGCAATCACCTTGTTTGCCTGCCTTGTTGCTACGGGCCTGGCTGGAAGGCAATCGACCAATCAAATCCAGAGAATTTGATGTTTATGTTTTGATAAGTCAGACCCATGAGACCTGTATGAATACTTCATTAATCCCATGTGGGAACTTACTTTTTTTTTTTACATACATACATACAGCTACAGAAACAACAATTTTATTGTTTATTTGTTGTTATTTTATTTTCACAGATCCTTCTGTCCAGCACCCTGAGATCAGCCTCTGGTAGAAGGAGCTTCTTAGTTGAACTCCCAGGGCATTTAGTGAGTGGGGGGTGTTGTACCTGCTGAACTGTGTCCAGGTGTGCGCCACATGTAGAGTCAGCCTACCTGATCAGTTTATAAACCCTGTTCTTATCTGCTGTGTAGACTCCCCCCGCCCCTCCAGCACACCACACCACAGACCAGGGCCCTGCAGGCCTCCACAGTCTGGTAGAAGGAGAACTAGAGACCTGCAGATGTTGAAGGATCTCAGCCTTCTTAGATGTCTTTGTCCCTTCTTGGGATGGTTGTGGCATCAAGTCCTGATTGTACTCCTGTACTCTGTTTCAAAACCTCGAGTCATCTGATCATTTCTGAAGAAAGCAGCTCTCTGAGTTGTGCTGGATGCAGTAAACAGGAAGGGGGACAGGACTGTTCCCTGAGGGGCTCCTATGCTGCTGAAGATCTTCCCAGAGACACAGCTCTGCAGGTGGATGTGGTCTGTGTGTCAAATCAGTCCTGACTCCAGCTTCATGGTCCTCATCTTCTCCCTAAGCAGCCTGGATGGATGGATGGTGTTGAAGATGCATCATCCTCAGAGATGAGGTGAACTTTCATCCATGAGAGCTAATAAAATCTCCACTTTATCTTTGAAAAACATAAGATTTACGGTATTAGAAAAGCCTTTTAAATAGCTCAGTGTTAGCTTTGACACTGTATTGTGATGTCCTCATTAAGTCGCTTTGGACAAAACCGTCTCCCAAATACAATAAAACAAACCTAATAGAATGTCCTGTGTGTGTGTGTGTGTGTGTGTGTGTGTGTGTGTGTGTGTGTGTGTGTGTGTGTGTGTGTGTGTGTGTGTGTGTGTGTGTGTTGTGTGTGTTGTTTCCAGATCCAGGAGTGTTTTTTCTTTGTATTTTGTTCCCATCCCATGTTTTGTAGATTAACTGGGATACTAATAAAGTTTCATTGTATTTTTCTGGATGACGTCATCAGATTTTTTTAAACACAAAGACAACCAGCATCATGGAGTAAAAACACCTCAGCCAGCCAATCAGAGCCATCCTCCTCTCTTTCTCTGACTCTGCCTTCCTCTCCTCCTGTTGTCATGGAAACCCAGATTATCCAGTCACCGTGGCGACAGTTGGAGAAGATTAAAGATCAATAATCTATAAACTCGTCGGATCATCGTAGTGGTTATTAATCTGATTGATCTTCCGTTGATGACGTCATTCCGTTAGTTCAGGCTGAGGTGAGGCAGAGAATCAGCTGATCAGCCAATCTGCTGCGCGTCTTCCTCTCTGCGGATTTTCCTTCTGCATCCCTCCATCTTCTTTCCTCCTCCGCTCCGCGGCGGTGATGATCCCGCCGGTTCTCCCCGGTGCCGGAGCTCGGTCTGTGGGCCGGTAGGTCCCGGTGCAGGTCCCGGTCGGTCTGCAGCGTCTCTCCGACATGGTGCAGAAGTCCCGGAACGGCGGGGTGTTCCCCGGAGCGCAGGCCGACCAGAAGAAGCTGAAGGTCGGGTTCGTGGGTCTGGAGGCCGGAGGGACGGAGTCCAGCAGGGACGGAGCTCTGCTGATCGCAGGTGATCACTTTAGGCAGGTTCATGGCCAGCACGCGCGTCGTGAGCGCGTGCGCAGGTAAGGTGTGATGATGATGATGATGATGATGATGATGATGATGATCAGGTAAACGAGTCCAGGATCTGTTTACTGAGCCCCCCTTTAATTGGCTGATCAATTAATAAAAGATTTTAAAAATCACTTCCAGATCAGATAGATAGATAGATAGATAGATAGATAGATAGATAGATAGATAGATAGATAGATAGATAGATAGATAGATAGATAGATAGATAGATAGATCATTAACCTATAAAACAGAAACCATTCTGTTGTGATTTTTTTTAACTTTTAGCTGAAGATTTCAAACTTAAACGAACATAACTGATTCATGTTTTTGCAGTAAAGGAGGTTCAGATCTCTGCAGCTAAAAATAAAATAAAAGCATCAAATTCCCTGGATTGAACTGGTCGGTTGTTTTTTAGTTTCTTCAACTGTTTGAACAGTTATTTTTACGTTACTAGTTCAGGTTCTTTAATGCAGACGCGTAATGTTTGGTAAATCTTATTTACCTTTTGCTTGACATGTTTCGACCCACTGCTCAGGTCTTACCAAACATTACATGTCTGCATTAAAAGAACCTGAACTAGTAACGTAAAAAGAAGACATGATGAACTTTGTAAAATAGTTATTTTTATGATTTATGTTGGCACAGATTCTTTAGTTTATTGGATTAACATTTAAAACCTTTAGCTTTCTTTTAAATCCTAAAAGAATACAATGTCAATGTAATTCCTCCCAAAACAAAGTGAGACATCAGATTATCAGTTCCCTCTTAAAGGAAAATCTTTCGTTTTTAATATGAACGGACGTGGTTGTTCTGTTTTTAAGGATAAATGATTCTTTTCTTCACTAACTCTCTGCTGATGGAGCCTCTAACCTCATAACGTCTCTCTGCTGTGATAAACTCTGATTATTCGTCCAAACTCAGGACATCTGTCCACGCTGACCCTTGACCTCTGACGTTGTGTTCACTAGCATTGATCCTGGCTTGGGCATAATTTGATCATCCTTATTGGATATTTTTCCTTCTGAACGTTTAGATGTTTTATTTATTTTTAAAAATGCATGGTGGCCAGATAGGAGGGTTCATAAACGGCCCAGGAGCCAGAGATCTCCCACCCCTGATTTAAATCAACTCATCAAGAGTTTTTATTTGTACTTTTTGAAATGAAACCCTCTGAGACAAACACTGAACTCGACACAGCAGGCGTGTTTTCTGTATTTGGACGATGGTTGCAGACCTTCGTTCTCTCAGTAAACGTTGTTCTGTGTCCAGGTGGAGATGAGGGTCCTCGGCGTCAGCGCAGCAGCGTTTCTGGAGGGAAGAGACCTCCCAAACGAAACGCGCTCTACAGACGACTGCAGAACTTCCTCTATAACGTCCTGGAGAGACCTCGGGGATGGGCCTTCATCTATCACGCCTACGTGTAAATACCTGTCTCTACGTCACAGCTGTCAGCTGATGTTCAAAAACAGATGAGTTAGGAGGAAGAAAGATATAGAACTTATCATCACTCATCAACACTTTGAGTTCCTACAGGAGATAAACCTGAAACTTTCTGTCACTTTAAAACATGGCAAAAAATATCATCAGAACCACAAAGTCCAAACGTTCTGGTACCTTCTGCTGGAGTCAGAACATCAATATGAATTCAGGGTCAAAACTAAACAATTGTCCTCATAATTTAAAGACACACTATGCAGTTTTTACTTGTTGTTAGCACCCCCTAGTGTCCATTTTAAATCGTAGTAAAAACGTTAACGCCATTTTTTCGAGAGGCACCTGGATGCATCAAGCGTGAAGGGGCGGGGCTGGAACACATTGCAATCCAACGCCATCTTTGGAACTGACTAAGCTAACCTCACCCCGAACCCTAACCCTAACCCTAACCAACTGCGTTTATAAAAATACATTGTGAATTAATAACGTCAAGCTAATGTTTAAATTATAACAACCATTCATGTGTTCTCTATCTTGTACTGTATTTTTTGTGTCTTTTCTGGCTCTGTTACGTGTAATGTGTCACTTGTAAAATTTTAAATAAAGTTTACCAAAAAAAACTAATAGAAAACGCAAAACGCGCGCCCTCTTCAGTTACGGAGAGCAATGGTAAGACGTCCCCTTTTGTTCCAAATATGGTATTGGTTTGCAATGTGTTCCAACCGCGCCCCTTCACGCTTGATGCATCCAGAACCCCCTAAATCTACCTGTTAAACGTCTCCTCAGCCTTCACTGCTTTCTACTGGAGCGGTTCATCACTCATTCAGAGAAATCAGCTGTTCAAGCAGGGAGAGATGGGAAAAATCAGGAATCAGGAGCTAAAAACACTCCGGAGCTAGCATAACAGCTAACCACATTGGGTTAGCCTAACCCTCTGAGATACGTGACTTTGTGAGACTTCAGGGCACCGGACCAGAGACTCAGAAGTTACAAACGTGGTATTCTGGATCCAAGCAGCAGATGGGCTGAGGGACTTTATTAACCCTAAAGGGTCAGATTAGATCAGACTGGATCAAGGAAGAGATTTTAAAATATGAAAAAGTTACATAGTGTGCCTTTAATATAAATTCACAATAAAAGTCTGAAAAGATGTTATTGTAGAAAACTTTGGATTATTTTATGTACATGGTAACATTCTCTGCAGGTCACTGGAGTATTCTGTTTCTTTGTATTTACAACTATTTCCTCTGTTTGGTGAATTGATGCTGATTTTAAATGTAAATGTGATACGTGCGTTATTAAAATGCTGCTGTCAGTTCAGAGGGTTTACACCCGAGGATCGATGTCTGAGGACAGATTCCAGATCAGGTGTCGGAGCCTGAAACCTCCTCTGGCTCACTGATCCAACATCGGTCTTTATGTGCTGATTGATTTCCTGTAATCAGGTTCCTGCTGGTCTTCTCCTGCCTGGTCCTGTCTGTGTTCTCCACCATCAGAGAGTACGAGAAGAGCTCGGAGGACGCACTCTACATCCTGGTAAGCATTTGTCAAGACAACCAATCAGCCAACCAGTCAGTCAGTCAATAGAACTAATCAGTCAGTCAACCAACCAATCAATGAAGTGCTAATTTAAAAAGTTGAGCTCCCTCCTGCAGACGTATTAAGTTGTGAGTTAAGAGTTGTTTGTGTTGCTGCCGTGTGACAGGAAGTGGTGACCATCGTGGTTTTCGGGGTGGAGTACATGGTCAGGATTTGGGCTGCAGGCTGCTGCTGTCGGTACCGAGGATGGAGAGGAAGACTCAAATTTGCCAGAAAACCGTTCTGCGTCATCGGTGAGTCAGACGGCTTCAAGCTGTTTGTCACTGTGAAGAAACAGTTTTAGAATCAATAACTTATTTATCAGAGTTTCATCGTCTTTGTTGTCGGACTAGAAAGAGGAGAGTAGGACGTGATCAGTCAGCTGTAATGATTCTCAGCGTCTTTACAGAACAAAACTTAAAGTTGTGACTTTTCCCTTTGACCTGCCCACCTGCAGACATCATGGTGCTGATAGCGTCCATCTCAGTCCTGGCAGCGGGGACTCAGGGAAACGTCTTCGCCACGTCTGCCATCAGGTCGCTTCGGTTTCTGCAGATTCTCCGTATGATCCGAATGGACCGACGAGGAGGAACCTGGAAGCTGCTGGGATCTGTGGTTTACGCCCACAGCAAGGTGACGCGCCTTTAAGGCCTCTCTCCCTCTAAGACCCAGAATACCAGTTCAAATAGCACCAAGATCTCACCGAAACAATCAGACAGCTGAAGGTTTGGATTGAATGATCAATGTGATCAAAGGATTGAGGAATACTTCCTTCCTTTGGGGTCCCTCAGGGTTCCATTCTTGGACCAGTTCAGTCTGCCACATGAGAAAAATGCAGCAAATATTAAAAATAAAAGCAGGAAAATGATCAAAACATTCATCCTGTAATAAAAATGTGATCTTAGGTGTTTTTTCTCACCGGCCTCTCAGAAGGGAAAACTAGACGAGGTTCTTTTTAAGCGTCCAGTCACTGTGGTGAACTTTTTACATTTCATTCAGTTTGATTTGTTTAAACTTGAAGCATAAAAATAGTTTAGAGCAGTTTGAAGGCAGAGTCCCAGCCTGCTGCAGACAGGTGGTGTCAAACTACAGACATCTGATCTCTCTCTGTTACCCTGCACGGTATTGATCAGAGGTATTGATCAGAGGTATTGATCAGCCCGTGGTTTGTTGGGATCTGCAGATGTTTGCTTTCACAGGGTCCATGCCATCCATCCTTTCTTTATCCTTTTCAAGGTCATGAGGGCGGAGCCTATTTGAGCTGCTGTAAGGTGAGATGTGGGGAAATAGATGAACAAATATCAGTCCGTCACGGCGCTAAGAGCCCAGTGATCAATCACCTGTTTAATAACTACAATCACCTGAACTGTAGGAAAAAACTCAGAAATCAGCTGATGCTCCAACAGGATCCACCTCTCTGAGAAATGACTGATCCAGCTGTTAACCTGTTAACCAGTTAACCTGTTAACCTGGTTATCTGTCAAAGATCAGTTAGACTTTATTCAGTGGTCTGGTAGTCCAGTCCTTTACCTCAGTGAAAAAACCTGAAAGAGGCTCCTCCCCCACAACGCTGTAAAGGACAAAGATGAGAGGAAGAAAGGATGGACGGATGGATGGATGGATGGATGGATGGATGGATGGATGGATGGATGGATGGATGGATGGATGGATGGATGGATGGATGGATGGATGGATGGATGGATGGATGGATGGATGGATGGATGGATGGATGGATGGATGAAGGATGGATGGATGAACCAATGGATGGATGAACCGATGGATGGATGGATGATAGACGGATGAACCGATGGATGGATGGATGGATGAACTGATGGATGAACCGATGGATGGATGGCTGGATGAACCGATGGATGATGGATGAATGAACCGATGGATGGATGGATGGATGGATGGATGGATGGATGGATGGATGGATGGATGGATGATGGATGGATGGATGGATGGATGGATG
>SSNR01000054.1:1489559-1497059 GCA_006937965.1 Callopanchax toddi | reverse complement strand
GGTCAGTCTTCAGTTCTTCTTAGAGCGGGTCCAGCTACAGTTTCAGATGCACTCAGCACCACAGCTAAAGTGTTTTGGCTGCATGGTGGTGCAGCTGGTAGCACTGTTACCAGTGTGTGTGTGTGTGTGTGTGTGTGTGTGTGTGTGAACGGGTGTGTTGTACAGCACTTTGTGGAGTGGAGAACTCTAGAAAGAGCTCTATAAATACAGGACACTTATCATTTTACCATCCTTGGGTTTCCTCCCATACCTGATAGGTTGTTAAAGTTGTAAAGGTCGTAAGTCACTTTGGATAAAAGCATCCGCTAAGAAAATAAACAAATATCAAACGATGACAACTGGAATTCTTGTTTTAAAATTTAGTTTCAGTTGAACCTTTTTTGTATTGAATTGTGAACTATTCTAAATAATTCAATAAATGTAATCGTTGCTCTTCCACGTCGAGAGGAGCCAGCTGAGCTGAGGTGGTTCGTCTGGTCTGGACGCCTCCCTGGGGAGGCGTTTCAGTCCTGTCAACAGGAGGCCCCCCGGACCGACCCAGGACAACCTGAAGAGACTATGTCTCCAGGCTGGTCTGGGGACACCTCAGGGTCCCACTGGTTCAGCTGGTGGAGGTGGTGGTCTGGGCTTCCATAAAAAGAATATCTGAGCTGTAGTTGATGTGATGGACTTATTGACCTAAATCTGACCTGTTATTTTGGTTTAGTCAGGACAACTTACATTTTTGGGTTCAATCAACGTAAAATCAGTGATGTTCACACTAAAGAAAAAGATAAGTTGAACCAACTTAATTGAATTGCTTCAGTTGGTAACAAGTAATTCAATTAGGTTTATCCAACTTAAATTATTAAGTTGGTTCAACCTGACAAATTTAAGTCAAAACTTACTCAAATCATTTAGTTCCTTACAAATCAAAAATTCTAATCCTTCTGACTGAAATTGATGTAAATTCAACTCAAATTTTTAAGTTTTTCCAAATGAAAAACCTGAATGATCAAAAAGCACATTATCAATGACTTTGAACTTAAAAACTATTTAAATGTAAATCATCTTAAATGTGTGTTTTAGCGTGTTATTTTAGTTTTTACTTTCACTGTAATCAGAATTTCAAGTTGGCTAAAAAGAAAAAAAAATCCACTGCAGAGACGGAACATTTTAACATTTATTGTGAGAACATCACACATTTAACTATTTTGCACAGATGCAAGTAATAATGCAATAAAGACTTTTTACACTGTAAAACATTTTCCTCCTCTCTGAATGGAGTTGAATATTTATGACTAGCTAAGCCCTGCTAGCAGGTTAGCGACAAAAACTAAGTATTCATAAAAACTCAACTCCATTCAAGGAGGAGGAAAACATGTTGAAGTATAAAAAGTGTTCATTGCATAATAATTTAAAATCATCTGAAACAGTGAGCTGCTTGGTGGTGCATGTTGTTAGCACTGTTACAGTCAGGAGGTTGTGGGTTCGCTTCCCAGCTCTGTGGCCAGCTTGCATGTTCTTCATGCATGTGTGGAAGCTGCCTCAGTGACCTGGCTCTGAATGAGTGGGAGAGGCGAGGAGACAATAAATTTACTTTCATTTTCTACTCTAATGTACAAAAATATGCTGATTTTCTTTTACTGTTAGTGCCATTTTAACCGGAACAGAAGGAGGAAGGACTCAGCTGGTGTGAGCAGAAATCAGTCCCCATTAGTCTCAAAGGAGACTGACCATCTTGTGTTTAGGATCTATGACGTGTTGATCCCGATCTGACTGAATCTGTTTGTTTCTGTCACCCCTGCAGTCAGAAGGTCAGTCTGAAGGAGAGGGTCTTCTCATCTCCACGAAGTTCAGGAACCAAAGGAAAAAGCTCTCCTCAGCACGGTGAGTGTTGAAGCCAGAGGACGTTTGGGTTTTGGAGGCTGCTGCTGTAGACGTCGTCCTACAGCAGAAATAAGTTGTGGATCAAAACAAATTGCTGTTTCATCCACTTGGCTGATTCATATTTTATCTCAAGAAGCCTTAAAGATCACCTATATTTGAGGGTTTTTCTCATATCAGTAACAAGTTTAGGCTCTGTGAGTTGAGTGAGCAGATAAAAGTCACAGGATGTTGTTTGGGTTGCTTTTACCTCGAGGTCCAGAGCTCTGCAGGTTTAATTTCCTCAGGCAGAACCAAACTGTAGAGTTTACCTGAACCAATATGTGGTTAAACCAACACTCACAGTGTGGCAGTCACATCCATGAGGACAACAAACCAGAAACTGAACTCACATGGAGTCTCATCTGTCTTCCATACCTTTAGTGGTTCCTCCAGTTGGGGTCACTTCTGGAGTGGTTGTTGGTCCTGGTGTTCCAGGAACTCCAGGGGGAGTCCAGGCTTTGCGGAGATCTCCCAGCATTGAACCCAATTTAGAAGACAGTCCCAGCAAAGTTCCAAAGAGTTGGAGCTTTGGAGAACGCAGCAGAACCAGGCAGGCCTTCAGAATCCGAGGAGCAGCGTCACGCCAAAACTCTGAAGGTAAGACAATCAGGTCCGATCCCAGCAGTCCTGATAGGTCACTGATCCTACCTTACGACTTATTTTTGAACATTTGTTTTGAGTCTTGTGTTAGTCACACATTCAGGGTAGCAACAGAAACTACAAACAGAAATAAGAAACTAATACAATTTGAAAAAAACTAAAATAAGCGTGAAGCTGGGGGTGGGTGGGGGGGTTAGTCGGACTCACCTCTACACGTAGTGTTGGCTGTGGATTCCAAGTCCTAGAGAGGAGTTGGACTCTCGAGTAGCTTTGAGTGAGAGGTGCAGGGCCAGGGTGGAGCTTTTCAGGGAATGGGTCTTGGGTGTTGTTTGCTCTTACAGAGCAGCTTATACCCAGACTTTTTGTGCGCCCTGGGACCAGTGCTGGATGGTGCCCCAACTGGGGACTTTATATAGTCTTGTAGTCAGGCTGAAGGAGGAGGTCTACAGGACCTGGTCTGTGGGTCTTCAGAGGAAAAAGACAGGTGTCAGAGGGCCAGTGGTGGTTGCTGAGGCAAAATCTCAGGCTTGGAAGGAATTTGGCAAAGCCATGGAGAAAGACCATCAATTAGCACCAAAGAGGTTCTGGCAAACTGTCCAATGTCTTGGGGGGAAGGCATCAACTCGCTCACACTATTTAAGCTGGTGATGAGGAGCTGGTGATGTCAACTGGGATTATAGTCAGATGGTAGAAGAATAATTTGAGAAGCTCCTCAATCCCAACAATACATATCCCAATGAGCTGAAAGACCTGGATAGATTGATCAATCTCTGGGACAGAATTAGCTGAGGGAGTAAACATCTACGCCATGGTGGAGCCTCGGGGATTGATGAGATCTGTCCTGGAATCTCAAAGATGTTGTAGGACTGTGGCTGATGTGCCTCTGCATGTTTGAGGATAGTGCCTGTGGAGTGGCAGTACAAGGAAGAGGTTCTTATTTTTAAGAAAGGGGACCAGAGGGTATGTTCCAACTGAGGGATCACACTCCTCAGCCTCCCTGGAAAGGTCTACTCCTCCAGGGTTCTGAGAGTAGGGTGTGGTTGTTAGTTGAATATCGAATTGAGGAGGAGCGATGCGATTTTTATCCTGGCCGTTGAACTATGGAGCAGTTCTTTAGCCCACCTGAGGTGGTTCAGGCATGTAGTTAGAATGCCCCCTGGACACCTCCCAAGTCAGGTGTCTGATGCATGTTCTGTTAGGAGAACTCATGGTCAGGTCATGCTGGAGAGATTATATTTGAAAGGGTGTCACCAAAGGAGCTATTGGAGATGGCTGGGGAGAGGACAGTTTATGCTTCTAAGCTGGGGCCAGACCTGGATATGTGTAAGATAACAAATATGAGTACAAGTACTAGTACAAGTAAATATTTTCCTTGTTCATATGTTCTCTGGGAGCTGATGCCTATCTCGCTGTCATTGGGCTTGAGGGTTACACCTGGACAGGTTGTCAGTCTATCACAGACCCACATAAAAACAACAACATTCACTCCAGTGACAATTCAAACTCACAGATTACCTCAACATAGCGTGTTTTTAAACTGTATGAGAAGAAAACAATTCCATTTTTGCAACTCAGGCTCATTTTTGTGTTTGATAGGTTGATATAACATGCAGCTGCCTCCTTGGCTAATGGTGTATACAGTATATAGCACACCATGAATATTGCTGCAGAGGAAACTCTTTACAAGTAGTGTGAATGCATGCTCATTGCTCACAGCTAAAAGTTCAATGCCTGGCAAACAGCCTCTCCTTCACAGAAACACATCAGAATTACAGCACGGTTCATTCACAGCACTGACATCTCTCCTCCTCCTCTCCTGCTGGTCTCACCACGCTAACATCCTGACCCTGGGTACAAAGGCACTGTGGTATGAGAGGTCCCTGTGCAGCCATGTCTCAGTGAAACATATAACGCTACACTCACTGTACTCATTCTGACCCAAACTTTTAGTTGCCAGAGAACTGATGTTTCTGATGATGATGGTTAAACCTGAGGTTTTATTGAACATCTTCCTCTTCTCTTGAACCTTTGCTTTGGCTCTGCCCCTATAGCGTGTCTTAATGATTTTCCCAGGGGCCACAGGTCTGACTCTAGGTTCTGAAAGGAGGATGATAGAAAGAAATGTAAATAAATCCAAACTGTCAACAAACACAAACAGGCACCTATCAACAAACAGAAACATGCTGCATCCTTTTAGAGAAAAACTCTGTAATGGCTACTCAGGGAAGGTGACCATCTGCCTCAAACAGTCAGAAAGACACAAGGAGAAGAAAGAACAGGAAACAGGAGAAGGAAGTCAGGAAGGGATTAACAATGAAGGAGAAAGTCTTGAGAGGAAACAGGTCTGCTTGGTCAACTCATCATCTGAGCTTCAGGGACAACTGTTACAGCGTTTTTAGCTGATTCTGATGGTTTAAGTTTGAACTGAACATATTATCTGACTGGTTAAAATGGTTTTGGACTTTTTGAATTATGTTTGACTCACATTCAACACTACACCTCCCATCATGCTTTGCTATAACAGCAGCTTTAAACCTGATGCAGGGTCAGCTGTGTTTTGTGTGAAATCAGCAACAGACTGATGATGACAAGCTTTTAGATTTTACTCAGTAACCATTCTTATAAACTTATATTTAGTCTTTATGCAACTCTGTAAAGCGTCTTTGAGTGTCCTATAAAGCGCTATATAAAACCGATGCATTATTATTATTATTATTATTATTATTATTATTATTATTATGGTAAAATGTAAAAATATTCTACTCTCAGTGCTAAGATATGATCATTTTTGTTTCTCTATATTCAGTAAGTTAAACTAACAGTTTAGTTTTTCTGCTAAGCTAGGCTAACAGTTTTATTCGTTTTCATTTTTATGCTAAACTATGCAAAAAGTTTACTTGTTTTTATATTTTTTTTGCCAAGCTAAGCAATTAAGAATTTGATTTCTTTTCATAATTATGTTAGGCTAACAGTTTTTATGAAACGTTTGGTCTTTATGCTGAGCTATGCTAGCAGTTTGAATTATTTTTCATTTTCATGCTACGCTAGTCAAACAGTTGCATATGTTTTCCAATTCTATGCTACATTTGGCTAACAGTTCTAATTGCTATAATTTTGATGCTAAGCTACGCTTATTTACTTCCATATTTTTTTGCTAAGCTAGTGAAGCTTTTTAAATTAGTTATGCTAAGAGTTTTATTTTCTTTTTTATGCTGAGCTATGCTAGCAGATAATTGTTTTCAGCAGCTAACAGTTTAATTTATTATCAGTTTTTTAAGCTAAGCTAACAGATTTATTTATTGGTTTTGGCAAGCTGGGCTATCAGTTCAATTTATTTTTAGTTTTAATGTGTTGTGCTGCTAACCATTTTAATTTTTATGCTAAGCTAGGCTAACAGTTTCATTTATTTTCGGTTTTTATGCTACGCTATGCTAACCTTTTAATTTATTTTATGCTCAGCTAGGATAAGCTCATGGATATGAGCACAAAGTGGATCGTATTTGGTTTGATGGTTCTCTCCTGTTTTCTCGGTTGGATGGTTTGACCACAGAACTAGTGATGATGATGAGTCTGATCTTCCTCTGATGAAGGTGTTTCCTCTCTCCTCTTCCTCCTGTAGTGCTGATAGAGATGCAGGATGAAGAGTTCAGACAGAAGAACTCCCCAGGTCAGCACACGCACACACACACACACACACACACGGGGAGGATGACAGCCGTTATAGGCCTCTGGACTTCCTGTCACATGACATAGTCTTTCTGGAACCTGCAGGGTGCTTCAGGTGAGAGCGTGGTGATAAATAAAGCCTCACTCATGTTTTCCTCTTGTTGTTTCAGATGCCAGCTTGCCCGGTGAAGACATGGTTGATGACAACAAGAGCTGTCACTGTGAGTTCGTCCCTCAGGATCTGACGCCGGGGTTAAAGGTCACCATCAGAGCCATCTGGTATGGTCTGTCTGTCAAAGACTCACCTGCTTTACCTGCCAACCATTCATCGCTTTACTCACTCTTTATTTGCTCTGTATTTGACACTGATTCATAGTTTTTTATTCACATTATTTTTATTTACTTATTTTTATTTATGCTCACCCCAGGGTCAAAGGTCACCATCAGCTGTTGGGTAAGAGCAGTCAATCTGACATCGTTTAGCTTCATTATTTTTGTTGTTTCACTGTGTTCTGTCACATTTAACTGAAGCTTCTTTGTTTATTATTATTATTACTTTTGTTTGTCCACAGCAGCTCTGTTACTATCTCCACTTTCAGATCTCAGTCCACTATTTGAGTCCTGGAGTCAGATTCTGCACATCGCTTTAGATTTTGATGTGCTGAATGTGGTTCTGGCTCATGTTCACGGCTCTGTCCAAATTTGGATCAGACTCAGCAGCACTTGTGGATCTGTAGGAACTGTAAAGAGGGTTATAGAAACCAAACAAGCTGCTGTTCAGCATCCGTAATCACGTTGAAACCCTCCTAACTCAATGAGAGGAGCTCATTTAGCTCTGGAACCCTCCTCCTCCTTATCCTCCTCCTCCTCCTTGGTTTTGAAACTCCTCAGCCAGTATGTTTAGTAGAGTTTAGACACATTGTTATTGTCTTCTGCTTATGTGGGGCTGGGTTACAGCTGCAGCAACCTTAGCAAGGAAGCCCAGACTGTCCTCTCCCCACCAATTTCTACCAGCACCTCTGGTGGGACGTCAAGGCATTCCCAGGCTAGCCTACAGATCTAATCCCTCCAGCATGTCCTGGGTTGGCCCCAGGGTCTCACTTCTAGTCATGATCTTGCTCCTTTGGTAAAAAAAAAAAAAAAAAAAAAACTCAGGAACATAGGTGAGAGTTGGGATGTAGAACAACCAGACCAGTTCAGAGTCCTCACCACTGCAGATGCTCCTCCATCCCACCTGATGATCTCCCTCCTTCCCTCAATCATTAAGACCTTTGAGATATTTCAACTCCTCCACTTAAGGTACGAGTACGACCTCTCACCCGCCCC
>SSNR01000054.1:1443727-1470349 GCA_006937965.1 Callopanchax toddi | reverse complement strand
ACCAGATCCAGGACCAGATCCAGGACCAGATCCAGATCCAGGTCCAGATCCAGGTCCAGATCCAGATCCAGGACCAGATCCAGGACCAGATCCAGGACCAGATCCAGATCCAGATCCAGATCCAGATCCAGGACCAGATCCAGGACCAGATCCAGATCCAGATCCAGGACCAGATCCAGGTCCAGATCCAGGACCAGATCCAGGACCAGATCCAGATCAGTTCAGGTCCAGATCCAGGTCCAGATCAGTTCAGGTCAAGATCCAGGTCCAGATCAGTTCAGGTCCAGATCCAGGTCCAGATCAGTTCAGGTCCAGATCCAGGTCCAGATCAGTTCAGGTCCAGATCCAGGTCCAGATCAGTTCAGGTCAGATCAGGTCCAGATCCAGGTCCAGATCAGTTCAGGTCCAGATCCAGGTCCAGATCCAGGTCCAGATCCAGGACCAGATCCAGGACCAGGACCAGATCCAGGTCCAGATCCAGGACCAGATCCAGATCCAGGACCAGATCCAGGTCCAGATCCAGGACCAGATCCAGATCCAGGACCAGATCCAGATCCAGATCCAGGACCAGATCCAGGACCAGATCCAGATCCAGGACCAGATCCAGATCCAGGACCAGATCCAGGTCCAGGTCCAGATCCAGGACCAGATCCAGGACCAGATCCAGGACCAGATCCAGGACCACCGACTGCAGTAAAAGTGATTCCGTTGTAATAAAAGGTTTTTCCTTGTAAAATCAAAAGTATTGTGTTTTGTTCTAAAGGAACCAGCAGACTGGACTAAAGCATGACTTCAGTACAACCCCTCATTCTGAGCAGCACAGCAGGAGGGCGACAGATAGAATGGGCGGAGCCTCCTGCCTCGGGCCAATGGGGTCTGAGAGGACCGTTTATTTAGTTTGTTTCAAACAAACGTCGTCTGAGACTCTACATGATGCTGCAGCACAAAGACATCAACAGTTTCAGGACAAACTGTAGAGGTTTAGAAACAGCTGATGTAGCGCTCCAACACATCGATCTGAGCAGTGTGATGTCACTGGTGGGTGTGGTCTTTACTGTAGATAAACAGTAGATTCACTCAAATGTTCAGGTGCGCTTCAGCTGAGGTAATCAAGAACTAAATTAATGTTTTAAAGGGAATGAACACAAACATCCAGACATTAGAACTCAAACCTGTGAGTCTGCAGCTAGAACCCGGCACCAAGTCCAGAATCAGGAGCGTCAGATTCCAGAACGTTCCTGAGACTAAAGGTTAGGGTCCTGACTACAGCTTCAACTACAACCCTGAACCTGCTACGCATGTTTCGTCTCTTTTTATGTAAATATCTCAAAACAAAACTCCCAGCCTTCTGAGGACGGCGAAAGATTCTCCAGCGGTAACTCTTCTTTCCCTACAGCGCCACTGGTCAGTTCCTTCACCTCGTCAGAAGAACTCAATCCACGTTTAATGTGAGAGTTGAGACAAAACGAGTCTAAGTTGTTTTGGTTTCTAGCATTTAGTTTCTGAAAAGTTACAACAAAAATGTTATTCTTCAAAGTTTTTATAAAAGTAAGTTTATCTCATCATACTGTAAAGTGATGAGTCAGTGTTCCAGATGTTCTACAGGACATCTCACCGTTTTCACTCCGTCGATGTCCAGACCTCGAGCTGCCACGTCTGTCGCCACCAAAATATCAATCTGGTCATCTTTGAACCGCCTGCAGAGCACAGAGAAACCTAACTAAACTGAAGACATGCAGGAAGAACAGCTGGAAGATTTAAAACAAAGACGAAGCTGAGATTAACGTGGCTGCGGCGCTCCGCTCTGTGCACCTGAGGTTCTCCAGCCTCTGATTCTGGCTCAGTTCTCCATGCAGTTCTCCAACTTTCAGGCCCAGCAGTCCCAGCAGGATGTGGAGTCTGTGAGCCTGTTTCCTCGTCTGAGTGAACAACATCACGTGGTCCTGGAACGTCCGGGTCAGCAGAGCTGAGAGAACACAGCATTCAGCACAAAGAAACCCGTCACACCTCTACGAACAACAGAACCACAACGCGGTCCCTTAGTTCCTACCCGCCACCACGGCCTCTCGGTCGCCTTCTCGGTGAGGTCGGATCCGAACAAACTCCTGCCGCAGGAACGGAGCCACGTCAGTGTTACTGTTCACAAAGATCCTGATGGGCTGCTTCAACGACACGGCTGCCAGGTCCTTAACCTGGAGACAGGTCACATGACACACAATGAGCCCTAGAACAAGTCACATGACCAACAAAAACCAAACTAAAAGTAAAAATAGGTCACGTGACCCCGATGACGGTGCGTACCTCTTCTGTCATGGTGGCAGAAAACAACATGGTCTGTCTGTTGTAGGAACACAACCTGATGACCTCCTTCATCTGTTCTTCAAAGTACTCGTCCAGCATCCTAACAGAACCAGACCGGATCAGTTCTTCAGCTCTGGAGGTTTTCCGCTCTTTGCAGGTGTGATTTCTCACCTGTCAGCTTCATCCAGGATCAGGATCTCGATGTGGCTCAGCTCGAAGCTCGGCGTGTTGTGAAGGTGATCGATCAGTCGGCCAGGCGTGGCTATCAGAACATCCGGTCCTGCCCTCAGCGCCGCCTCCTGAGACTTCAGGTCCAGACCACCTGGATGGAACGACACGGGTCAGGTGAGGACTGGGTGGAGACCGGCAACCAGAACCAGACTTGGAAGAGCCTGAAGGTGTTCGTACCGACAGCCAGGCAGGTGGTGATGGAGGTGAACTGGGCGAGCTGACGAGCCACAGAGTGAACCTGGATCCCCAGCTCTCTGGTAGGAACCAGAACCAGGACCCTGGTCACCTGGGACGTCTTGGGTTTATAAATCAAACGCTCCAACACAGGTAGCATGAAGGCCGCCGTCTTCCCTGAGGAGAACAAATCATCTCTAGAAAAACGGGTCAAAGAAAACTGAAACTCAACAGTCTAAATGTAGGGAGCTCGTTGATCGACCATGCTGTGGTTTTAAACGTCTGTGAATAAAAAGTGTGTTTGTTCTATGAATACAAGGCTGGAATGGACAGAGAGGTCACGGTTTAGAGGCTGGTTTTCCTTGATCGGTTTCTTTTGTCCAGGACTGAATTCTGGACTCAAGTGAAGCGTTAGGAATCATCTGGAGGATTCCAGCTAACAAAAGTCAGATATTAAATGTAACTAGCTAGTTTTTGATGGATAACAACATTTCACACACTTCTCTGGAGTTTGACAGTTTTTCTGAAATGTTTTGAAGTTTGTCGTCAGAACAAGCAGAGCTAACAGGTTTGGATTATTACTGTTCACATGGTGATCTAACAAGCTAACACCTGGTTAAAAAACAATTCTAACTGGTTCCAGTATGCCGTGGTACCTGTTCCAGTAGCAGCACAGGCACACAGATCCCTGCCCAGCAGACCGACCGGAACGCAGGCCTTCTGGATCGGTGTTGGTTCCTTAAAGCCCAAAGCTGTGATGGCCTTCAGGAACAAAACAGGAAGTCATCAACAACAAAAACAACTAGTGAGGACAACAGGTGGACACACACAGGTGGACACACACACAGGTGGACACACACAGGTGGACACACACAGGTGGACACACACACACAGGCAGCAACAGGTCCCGGATCTCAGGGTTCTTAGTTCCTAGAAGTGAAAACTTCCACATGGAAGACCTGTCAGCATGTGTTAGTGCTGATGAGTTCACAGAGCGGGAAAAAGGTCAGAATTCTTATTGCTGCTTGGCGATGGTGCGTTCACTGACTGACAAATAAATGAGACCTCCGATTGGCCGATTACTGATCAGGCTGATAATCTCTGGTTTCAAGCTTCGGCTCAGAAGAGCTGCAGACTACTGAATCCTGGGTCAGGGTCTGTGGGCGGAGCCAGCAGGAGGGCAGTACCACCTGACCCGTTTTGAGGTCTTACCTTGAGGATGGGTCTGGACAGGTTCATGTCTTCAAAGTTCAGCTGATCGTTGTACTGAGACGCGTCGTCGTAAAACAACTCAGGACCCTGAACACAAAGACAGTCGTTACTATGGCAACGCAGCGCATTAAAGGGATGTTTGGGTTCTGAAGAGACGTTCTATCAGTTACTCATCTACAGTGAGGACCACGCCCACTAGTGACATCACTCAAAGCAGGAAGTAGTCCTCTGATGGATCAATACTCATGGCTACTCAGATCAGGAGAGACGTTGCTGCAGATCAGTGACAACTTAGCAGCTAGTTTTCAGGTTTTTCTAACAACTCAGGAAGTCATGTGACTTTTGGGGTTTTTAATGATCACATTAACTGCAATTAATGAATTACAGCTATAATTAGTGTGTCGTGTTTTGTGTTGTTTCTAGAGACTTCGCCCACTTTGAGCGGTGCCATATGAGGAAACGGTTCCCACTGTAGATAAAGAGCTCCTTTAACCATCACATCCACCATTTCTCTTCCTCACCTCCTCTTCCACCTTCCTCTTCTTCCGTCGGCGTTCTTTCTCCCTCAAAGTGTCTGACAGGAAACAAAAATAAAAGACAAAAGCTTGTAAAAACTTTGACTTTCATACAATGAGTTTGTCCCACTGAATGGTTTGATAACAAGTTATCCCCAGAAAACATTCAGGGAATGATCAGAATTTCTTCATAGATCCAAACCCAGATTCAGTTTTACCAGGACAACACAGTTCACTCAGACTGCAGGTAAGGACTACTCCCCAAAAGCTAAAGCTTCAGGACACGAGGACATCAGCTATAACTCTTCAAACATTCCCTGAATCCTCCACAGATGTTCCCAGGACTCATCAACATTCCCTGATCTTTTCATCAATGTTCCTCAGTTTCTTCACAAACGTTCTCCTAATTCTTCATGGACATTCTCCAAACACTTTATGAGTGTTCCCTGAATTCTTTACAGGTGTTCCCTGAACCTTACATAGACATTCCCTGAATGCATCCTGAACATTCCCCAAATGTTCCAGACATCTTTACATAAACAATTCAAAACAAAAACCTGATCAATCCACCTGATTTAGTGAGAACTTCCTCGTCTGCAGAATCAAACTCCTCTTCCTCCTCATCATTATCCTCATCCTCATCTTCATCATCTTCATCAGCTTCTCCTGCAGGCTTCATCGCTTCATCCTCCTCTTCTTTTATGTCTGATGAACTTTCAGCTGTGGCACTTGAAGAGGATTTCTCCTAAAAATATTAAAAAATAAATAAAACTTAACTAACCCTTAAACATCAAGAGGACCTAAACCAACAACCGACCTCAGCTTTCCTCTTCTTCCGAATTTTCTCAATTTTTTGGTCCAAAGTCGTCACCGTTCTCTGCAAACACAGAACACATTTACAGACTCAGACAGAGAACCTTCTGCTGGCAGCAGCAAGAACAGGGTTCTGCTGCAGGTTCTGTTGGGTTCTACCTTCTTCTTGAGCTGCTTCAGGACGTCTGCCATCGGCCAGTCGTCATCCAGGCTCAGCACATCTCTCTCTCCAAACTCAAAGTCACAGTTAAAGTCTTTTGAGCCTCGATTCCCAAACTTCTTCTTCCTGTTCAGGACAATCGGTTCCTCCTACATGCAAACAAACAAACAACAAATTCAGAGAACCTTCACATCTTTTAGTTTTACCCTCTGGACTTATGGACACTTTATTATCATCTAACCAGAGGCGAGTAGTAACTACTTACATTTACTCAGTTACATTCACTTGAGTAACTTTTTGAAAAAAAAAGTACTTTTATTTCTGTACTTTTTACTCTTACTTGAGTATTATTTTTGTTAAGTGTCACTACTCCTACTTGAGTAAAATCTCTGAATCCTCCACCTACTGTGAGTAACTTTACAGAAAAACTAACATGTTTTAACAAAAATACACCAGACATAGACCTACACTTTATTAAAGGAGACCACATGTTTCTGCACCAGCTTTGTTTTCCTACTCTCATTTTCTAGCTAGCTAGCTATCTTTATCTAGCTTGCACAAAAGCTAACTAGCTAAATGGATAGCTACCTAGCTAGATTTATAGCCACATAACTAGCTCTACTAAGTTTTGGCATTATATATTTTTAAAAATACTTAAAATGCTGCTTAGAATTTGCTGCTTTGATATCAGCTTATGTATTTGTATCAGTGTTTTTCATTTTAGCCTTTAAGATACAAGAATTTCCCCCAAACTTTATATTTTTGTCTGTGATGACATTTAAAAAAAATCTGATACTCAAGTAGACTTTTTACCAAATACTTTTTTACTCTTACTCAAGTATTTTTTGGGACAGCGACTTTTTACTTTTACTTGAGTAAAAATATGTTGAAGTAGTGCTACTCTTACGTAAGTACATTTTTTGGGTACTCTACCACCTCTGCATCTAACCAGTCCTGGCTGGGGTCCATTCAACTTTTCAACTTGTTAGATATAGAGTCAACATTGTAAAATAAAATAAAAAACACGTTTATCAGCACAGAGTAGCAGTTTATAATATTTAATAATACTAATAACAATGTCAGATCTGTTTACATCCTCCGGGTCTAGATAAATCATTACAGATCTCTTCTCACTGCGGGGTTCTGGTTCTCCTCCGGCGGACCGACTCACCTCCGGCTCGGACTCGGTGTCGGGTTCATCCGGACTCTGGTCCTCGTCTCGGATGGTTCCGATCAGACCGAACTGTTCCATCGTGGCACAAAACGACACAGGGTTCCAGGGTTCTAGGAGGTCTTCTCCTCACTCTCAGTAATACACGTGTGGACGGAAGCCGGAAGAGGCTAGCTGTGTTTCCGGTAGAAGGCGAATCATGCTTGTTTAGCGCCACCTGCTGATGCGGAGGAGCTAACGCGAGATTCCAAACTAGAGCCTAAAACTATTCTCTGTTCATTGACTAATGAGACAGCAGTTTTTACCATATTTCAGAACATTTTCAATTTGTTCTTAATATGTTTATGTAAAATTAAGGAATTTTGTTAAATAGCTAGCAGGTCATGTGACCAAGAGACTCTGAATCACTTCCTAATTGTGTTTCTAAACTGGACTAATGAGACACAACAGTTTTTAACATATTTCATATTTTTTATGAATATTTTATTTTTTTTAAATGCAATTTTCTTCAATAGCTTCCAGATCATGTGACCAAGAGACTCTGAATCACTTGTGTTTCTAAACTGGACTAATGAGACACAACAGTTTTAAGCATACTTTAAAACATTTTCAATTTTTTTCTCAAGAAAAATTTTAAGAAAAAACTTGAACATTTAAAAAATATATTAGAATAATAGTCTGCAATCTCAAGCTTAAACCTGACCCCCGCCCCCCCCCAGCCTGTTCAGAGGAGCAGTGAGAGGAGGAAGAGGAGGAGGAGGAGGAGGAGGAGGAGGAGGAGTCAGTCCCTCGGGATAAAACTGGGCACAAACTGTTAGCTGGTCAGAGTGAACAGAGACAGGAGAGCAGAAAGAACCAACCAGAGAACGGGTCAGAACTCCTCCTCCTGCTGATCAGTGAGTTTCATCTTCAGTCATTTAGAGGAAAGTTCATCTGCTGAAAGAAAGAAGAACTAAAAGATAGAAAGACAGGCTGATAGACAGATAGATAAGCAGACAGGTAGGCAGGGCAGCATCATGTCCAGGTGAGTTGATCTTCATCTCATGGTTTCAGCTCCTTTCAGGCTTCAGGTCCAGTCTTCCTGTCTCTCTGACCTGATGGAGGCTCTGAACCTGAAGCTGGACTCTGAGAATCCAGATCTTCTTCCTGTTGCTCAAACTTCACATTTAACCTGGTTCTGAGATCTTTCTCAACATGAAAGCTGGTTTTCAGGATCCGTTTAGTAGAAACATGCAGGATTAGCCTTAACCTGAATCTTATCAGGGTTATTTCTGATGCTTTCCTTCTTTAAATGTAATTTTATTTAGTCAGTTTACTTTTTAAACATTAATATTTTTTAACTTCTTTTATTTTGTTTAGATTTTTAAGTTAATTTCATTTACTTTACTTTATAAAACTTTTGTACCTTTTTTAATTTGTAAACTTCTTATAAAAATGTAGTTTATTTTGTTTCCTTTTAAAAACTTTTGTACTTTTTAGCTTTTAAAAAGAATAAATCAAACTTTTTTCTTTCTGTCTTTACTTTTTAAAACTATTTTGTAAAGGTTTCAGATTTAAGGCTGTAAAGCTAAATTCAAAGCCAAATGAGGCCACTTGGCCTATAAAGGGTTAAAGGTCAGGAACAGGCTTGATGTTTAGAGACGGTTTGATTTGTTTTTATTGATTTAGTTTTAAATGAATTTTAAAGAAGAGTTAAAATAAGGAGGTGAATTCAGACTCGCTGAAGGTTTAATAACGCTTCGCTGATGGCGGTCAGACTTGTGGCGGCAGCAGCAGCTGGATTCTGATTGGCTCTTTAATCAAACACTGATTACAAGCTGAGTGTGTGTTTGGCTCTGTGTGTCTATATTTGTGAGGACTTTCTGCTCTAGAGGCTGTTTGAAGCTTCAGACCTGCTGATTAGAGGTCTGTGGTTTTAACTCAGGACCTGAAGCTAAAATAAGTCCTGAGTTTTGTCTTGAAGGCAGCAGTGGGTGGGAGGCGCCCTACGCTGTGACTCACAGGACTTTCTATGTTTTTCTGAGTCCTTTCTGTTTGTTTCTGTGTGATCATTGATGGAGACCTTTTTAGACGTCACACTCTGAGGTTTGAGAGCTTCTGCAGCCTTTGAACTCCTGCAGCTTCAGCTCAGCTGTTTGTGAGTCGATGGACCTGCTGTGTGAACAGGAAGCTGCAGCTGAAAGCATCCATCACGCCGTGACATCCATTAAACAAAAGGCTCAGATTGAACTGCATTAACCTCAGCTCCCCCCCCCCCCACACACACACACACACACTGTGTCCCATCAGTCCAGTGACCTGGTTTCTCTGTTTTTCTCCTTAGAACCAAATCAGGCAAAAACATCAGCTCAAAACATTTAAATCGTTCATGTTTTATTGATTTATCGTAATCAAGTGAAATTGAACCAGTCATGACCGGTTTAATAATCTACATCAAAAACAAACAAAATTATTTGTTGTTAAAATCTGAAAACCCCAAAACCAGGCAGCTATAGAGGACATTTTAGTCCTTGTATCCTATTAAAACACGACCTGAAGTTAACTAAACGAAAAATAAATCAAAAAATCTCAGGATGTTTTAATAGAATTATTATAATTTATTATAATTTTGAGTTATATCGTTTACAATCTTATTATATTAAACAGAGTTTTACTGTTTGTCAAAATCAAATCCAACAAACTGATACTTCAACCTGTTTATTTGACATGACATTCTCACCAGATGTTGACCTCCAGACTTCACCGATGGCGTGATGTTTTTGGGTTGGTGACCTTTGACCTCCTCCAAACAAGGCGTGTATTGTGGCACCGTCTCCCAGTATTTCACAGGCTCGTCTATCTAGCGAGAATTTCATGTCAATAAAACCTTTAGAAATATATTTAATTAGAAAATTGGTGACATGATCATTTTTAACTCTACCATAAACAGTCAGTGTGAGGGGACACCAATCAGCTGCTTCTCATTAAAGGAACCCCAGTTTTAATATCAGATCTGAAACAGCTGTTGAGAAAATCAGAGGAACCAAGTTAACTGTCATCAGTACATGTGCTGCACTCTAAAAAATGATAATCTGATTAAATATGATTTAAAACCAAGAGGATCTCAGTCTGAAATCACAGATAAATCTGTGTCTGGAGAGAACCAGAACCATCACTTTAACTTAGAACCTGACCCACAACCAGGACCTGAATCTGAACATCTAAAGCTCCAACCCTGCACCTTTCTAACCTTCAGCTCTTTGTTTCAGCCTGGTTTCAGGATGACTTCCTGTCTCGTGACCTTCCTCCTGCTGGCGCTGGTGTCCATCATGGCTGCTGCTGCTGAGCCTGCTGGCTGTAAAATCCGGATCACTGACAAAGGACTGGACATGTGTGAGTATCAGCCCTGAGTTCAAACAGATGTTTAACCCTCTGATGGACCTTTAAAATACCAGCGTTAAAGACTCCGTGAACTTTTATGTGCTCATGAAAAATCAAGCTTTAAGACTTTCAATTACATTTAATTTGTCCTATCTTTTAAACCAGAATCAGACCTGATCACATATCGAAATCGGGTTTTAACCCCTTAATTCCAAAGTTTTTGTCCTGATGTCCCATTTTGTGGTCTAAAAACACAATAAATGATTTTTGTTTCAATATTTTGGTTTGTTTGGTTTATTTCCTTGTGTTGTTAAGCACTTTGTGATGTATCGATCTGAGAAAGGTGCTCTAAAAACAAACCTACAGTGTAATACTCTAATTAAAGGCCCTGCGACATATTTATGTTTTATAAATTAATGAATTTTTTAAAGTAAACCTTTTTAAAAACTTCCATTGAATAAGTCATTTTCTCCGATTGCCATATATGGTAAACATGACATCACCAGAGCTCCACCTGAAGCCACAGGCCTGAAACGAGGTGGAGAAACAGGAAGAATCAGGTTTTATCTTTTTCCTTTGAGTGTCATGAACTGGTGTGTTTAAAGAGGACCCAGGCGCAGATGCACATCCAAAGTTCAAGTTTATTCCAATCTCAGGAACACGAAGACACACTCAGGACTCACACGACTACGACTAGGAACCGACAAACACAGACGAGACAGGCACGCTTAAATACACAGAGGGAGGTGATCACAAGACGAGGCACAGGTGGCTGATTACAATGAGGATCACCTGTGTGAGACAAAGGGGAGAAACATTAGCACAGATCACAAGACAGGACACTAGAGGGAGACATAAACCACAGGGAGGTGACATATGACATTGAGAAGGACCAAATGTTGTGATTTGAATGGGTTTCTATGGAAACTATAGGAACATTAACATTTTAGTTCACATTGTTTACAAGAAGCTTTCAAAACAACTAAGAACACTCCAAAATATAGAACTTTGTATCAACAATATCCATAAAAAAGATGAAGTATGATCAACGTTTAAACAGAAAGATGGTCCATCAAAGGGTTAAAGACGTGTCCTTTCCTGGAGCTCTGGTTTTCAAACATATCCTGGAGGTCCTGAGGTGGTCCATGTCTGATAAGATAATAAATGTTTTACGAGTTTCAAACATCAACAGTAATCCACCAGGAAGCAACGCTTTGCTCAACCTGTACATCTTTAGAGAAAACTGGTCCTCCTCTGGTTCAGTCTCCAGACCAAGCAGCAGAAATCGTTTCTCCTCCTCAGAACCAGGTGATCTCCTGAGTCCAGGTTCAGCTCCATCAGCTGTTCCCCTCAGCAGCA
Organism: Callopanchax toddi; assembly: GCA_006937965.1. Taxonomy (NCBI): domain Eukaryota; kingdom Metazoa; phylum Chordata; class Actinopteri; order Cyprinodontiformes; family Nothobranchiidae; genus Callopanchax; species Callopanchax toddi. The sequence goes on along the minus strand of SSNR01000054.1, from coordinate 1,459,053 downwards.
CCTTCCCTGTTTGGCTCCACCATGAAGCTCCACCATGGTTTATGGTGTTGTGAGTGTTATTATTTCTCTTATTGTGTATGTGTGTGTGTTTTGTGTTCGTAGTGAGGTACGAGACTCAGAAGTTTGTTGAAGAAGAGCTCATTAACATCAGCATACCGGAGATGAAGGGCAAAGACGGGAACTTCCAGTACACCATCACAGAGTACGGCCTTCTCCTGACAGCTGTGACGCTGATCATGTGACCACGTGACGTGTGTGTTAACGCTCTCCTGCTCATGTTTCATCAGTGTGAAGATTAAAGAGCTGGATTTAAGTCAAGCTGACCTGAGATTCATCCCTGATGTTGGATTGTTGTTCGATGTTCAGAACTCGTCCATCTCCCTGAGTTTCTACCGACGGATCCTCTACTGGTTCTTGTTAGTTCTCCTGCAGAACGCAGATTCACACCGTGTGGCTCCGACTCCCCTAAATCACTGGTTCAACCTGTAACTCAAACATAGCTCAGATATTTTCTTTTTAGAGTTTTTAAACTGGCGTATGTCAGTTCTAAGGACCACACCCACCGATAACATCACTCAAAGTGGGCGGAGTCTCTAGAAACAGGAAGTAGTCTTATCTGATCATCCTTTTAAATTCTAACCTCCCTGTTTGTAAACCTCTACAGATCAGGTGGAGTTTAGTTGATGCTGTTTGTGCTGCTGCAGCAGGACAGGCTGCAGCTCAGTGATTCAAACAACTTAACCCTTTAAAAAGCAAGAGACCATATTTAATCACCTGCTTTAGGGTTTGATTTGCAGCCTCAGCCTGAAGCTTGAAAATGTTTTAAAAGTAAAGAGGTTAAAAAAAACCAGTTTAAAAATATATTTGAGTATATGAGCATAAAACATTCAATTAGGGAAAATAAATGATTAAATCAAACAAGTTTTACAAATAAAAAAATCAACAGAAATTAAAAAGTTTTAACCCTCAGGCTTCACTGAGGACATTTTTGTCCATTTGGGCAGGTTTTCCATGTTCGTCTGCACGCCATTTTAACACCATTTGTGCAAATGGTACAAATTTTTGTCGCAAAACCCCTCTCTTGACAAATTTTGAAATTCAATTTGGAATTTTGAAGAGATTAAGGGAACACTATGAAAAAAACACCATACTCTTGAGACTTTAGTGGACAAAAACGTCCACTCGTAAAAGTGGTTATAAAAAATGTATACATTCATTTTTTTTTTTTTTGCTTTTTTTTCAAAGATCTGTTAAACAACTTCAGCCCTGCTCAAACATATAAAAAAATTCAATCACTTTGAGGATTTTATGCATTATTTTTTGCAGAGGCGACAAGATCAAAAACTGTGGTTTGCATTGAAGTCAATGGGACGTTTTTGTTCTTGAGAGGCACAAGAGGGTGGGAAGTTTTAAATCTGTTGCTACACAAAAACTAATAAAGCATAAAATATGATATTTTATCACATTCTTGACATATCCAAGGCTGATTTAGAAAAATATATTTCAGTCACCCAGAATATGCTTTATGTCAAATATCTCCTCTTTTGTCTGCTTTTTTCATGAAAAAATGAGCATCACACAATCAAGCTAGCATATAAAGGGTTAAAATTTAGATTAAATATTCAATATTTGATTGTTTTGATCAGAACTGAAATTGTCCACAAGATTTAAGCCCAAAAAGCAGAAAAAAATATTAATCTAGACCATTTTAAAGCAGTTTTATAAGTGGACATTTTTGTCTGTAAGAGGGTAGTCAATTTTACGCAAAAACTATAAATGCAAAAAATTTAAAATTTTAGATATTTCATGACATACCCATGACTGATTTGTATTAAATGCCCCGAGCACAAAAAATTATTTTTTTAGAAAATAACTCATGTTTTGTGTTTTTTCATAAATTACATCGATGACTTTGAGTATTCAAACTGGCATTTCAAGAGTTAAAATCCTCAAAATGATTGAAATTTTTATATGTTTGAGCAGGGCTGAAGTTGTTTAACAGATCTATGAAAAAAAAAGCAAAAGAAATATGAATGTATACATTTATTATAGCCACTTTTATGAACGGACGTTTTTGTCCACTAACGACTCGAGTATAGTAAATTAGAATGAAGCCTGAGGGTTAAAAACACAAATGTTCAAAAAATGAAACTAAATACATACAATTTTAATTTAAAAGCACAAATATTTTTAAAAAGTTATCCAAATGAATGAATACATTTTTAGAATATATTTTTAAAAATTCAAACATCAGAAAAATGTTTTAAATGTCCAAACCCTTCATATATAAAACCACAGGGACAAATCAGCATGATGAAAACATTCTGGGTTAGTACATCTCTAAAATACATTTTGAACTGTGTTTCTCCTTTATTTTTTAATTATGATGCTCTCGTCATTTGTCTCCTGTCCACTCTGATGCCAGATGTGATCCATCATAACATAAACTCAATACAGTTAACAATCCAACAGGAGGAGCACCTTAGACTGTTAAATCTGCTCTGACGCTGTGAGCTGATCAAACAGCAGCTCAGGTCAAAACATTAACACAGCTGATGGTTTTAATGACAAAAGCTCTGAAGGAAACTATAAATAAATATGATCTGTTGAGTAAATTTCCTGAGACTTTTTATTATATTTGGGATAAATCTCACATTTTCACTCTTCTGATTCTGGTATAAAAAGATTCAAAACGTTGTTTAAAACAAACCTTTATCTTCTGATGTCCACTGGCTCTCAGACTGTTGTTTTTCTCAGCTACGACACAGGAAACATCAACGCTTCAGCTGAAGGCGTGAACATCTACACGGCTGTACACCTGATCAGAGACAACGAGGGGCGCCTGAAGATCAACAACATCACCTGTGATGCCAAAATTAAAAGAATGACGGCAGAGTTCAGCGGAACGCTCGGGTAAAGGACAAAAAATCTAAAAATATTCTGATCATTGATTATTATATGATCAGATTTTATAGCTTCTCTCTGGTTCTTATGTCACCAGATCTTAACAATCAGAATGACATCAGCCATGGTCCAAATGATTCTAAAACAGAAACATCTGCTTTTTCAGGAAAGTCTACGGCTTCCTGTCCAGATTTCTAACAACCGGCATGCGGTTGTACCTCAACAAGCAGGTCAGTCACTTGGTTCAGTCCCTGGACTTTATGGACCTTATCTGGGCTCTGGAACAGCTGTTTTAGTCAGGATTTAGAGCTCATTAATAAACAGCTCACAGCCTCAGACAGTGGACTGATGTCCATGTTGGTCTGTTCATTCAGTTAAATTCAGTTCAGTTTATTGTTTATAAAACAGTTCACAACACAAGTCATCTCAATGCACTCAGCAAAGACATTAATCCAGATCATTTAAGTCCAGTTTCAGGATAACTGACTGCAGTAAATGTAATTTATTTTAAATAACATGAGATTCATTATAAAATGAAAATTAGTTAAATTGTCCTGCTTATTAAGGAACAGCTGTTTGTATTGAAGTGTTACTTTAATACAATCCTCCATTCTGAGCAGCGCAGTATAACTCCCTTTGAACAGGAAGAACCCTCCAGACTGGGATCAGAGTGGGCGGAGCCTAATGCCTCAGCCAACTGGGGTCTGAGGACAGGAAAGAGACAAACACAAGACTAGACCAGTCGTTTCTAAAACAGAACAAAGTTAGTGGCAGCAAGAACAGGAACTACAAACATGGAGAGTAGAGAGGAAAGTCAGCAGAGAGGAGAGGTGGTCAGTTTGTCCTCCAGTTTGAGTCTATAATAGCAGAACTAAAGGATGAGTCAGCATAACCCAAGATAACTAACTAAAGAGATGAGTCAGCATAACCCAAGATCACTAACTAAAGAGATGAGTCAGCAAAACCCAAGATCACTAACTAAAGAGATGAGTCAGCATAACCCAAGATAACTAACTAAAGAGATGAGTCAGCATAACCCAAGATCACTAACTAAAGAGATGAGTCAGCATAACCCAAGATAACTAACTAAAGAGATGAGTCAGCATAACCCAAGATAACTCTAACTAAAGAGATGAGTCAGCATAACCCAAGATAACTCTAACTAAAGAGATGAGTCAGCATAACCCAAGATCACTAACTAAAGAGATGCTGTCTCTTATACACNAGGTCTGATTCCTAAAGTCCTAAAGACCCACAGGTCTGATTCCTAAAGTCCTAAAGACCCACAGGTCTGAATCCTAAAGTCCTAAAGACCCAGAGGTCTGAATCCTAAAGTCCTAAAGACCCAGAGGTCTGATTCCTAAAGTCCTAAAGACCACAGGTCTGATTCCTAAAGTCCTAAAGACCCACAGGTCTGAATCCTAAAGTCCTAAAGACCCACAGGTCTGTTTCCTTAAGTCCTATAGACCCAGAGGTCTGATTCCTAAAGTCCTAAAGACCCACAGGTCTGAATCCTAAAGTCCTAAAGACCCAGAGGTCTGAATCCTAAAGTCCTAAAGACCAAAAGGTCTGAATCCTAAAGTCCTAAAGACCCAGAGGTCTGAATCCTAAAGTCCTAAAGACCCAGAGGTCTGATTCCTAAAGTCCTAAAGACATAGAGGTCTGAATCCTAAAGTCCTAAAGACATAGAGGTCTGAATCCTAAAGTCCTAAAGACCCACAGGTCTGATTCCTAAAGTCCTAAAGACCCAGAGGTCTAAATCCTAAAGTCCTAAAGACCCAGAGGTCTGATTCCTAAAGTCCTAAAGACCCAGAGGTCTAAATCCTAAAGTCCTAAAGACCACAGGTCTGAATCCTAAAGTCCTAAAGACATAGAGGTCTGATTCCTAAAGTCCTAAAGACCCACAGGTCTGAATCCTAAAGTCCTAAAGACCCAGAGGTCTGATTCCTAAAGTCCTAAAGACCCANTAACTCTAACTAAAGAGATGAGTCAGCATAACCCAAGATAACTCTAACTAAAGAGATGAGTCAGCATAACCCAAGATAACTCTAACTAAAGAGATGAGTCAGCATAACCCAAGATAACTCTAACTAAAGAGATGAGTCAGCATAACCCAAGATAACTCTAACTAAAGAGATGAGTCAGGTTTAACCCAAGGTAACTCTAACTAAAGAGATGAGTCAGCATAACCCAAGATAACTCTAACTAAAGAGATGAGTCAGCATAACCCAAGATAACTCTAACTAAAGAGATGAGTCAGCATAACCCAAGGTAACTCTAACTAAAGAGACGAGTCAGCATAACCCAAGATAACTCTAACTAAAGAAATGAGTCAGCATAACCCAAGATAACTCTAACTAAAGGATGAGTCAGCATAACCCAAGATCACTAACTAAAGAGATGAGTCAGCATAACCCAAGATCACTAACTAAAGAGATGAGTCAGCATAACCCAAGATAACTAACTAAAGAGATGAGTCAGCATAACCCAAGATAACCCTAACTAAAGAAATGAGTCAGCATAACCCAAGATAACTCTAACTAAAGGATGAGTCAGCATAACCCAAGATAACTCTAACTAAAGAGATGAGTCAGGTTTAACCCAAGGTAACTCTAACTAAAGAGATGAGTCAGCATAACCCAAGATCACTAACTAAAGAGATGAGTCAGCATAACCCAAGATAACTCTAACTAAAGAGATGAGTCAGCATAACCCAAGATAACTCTAACTAAAGAGATGGTGCTATAAATTAAAACTTCTTCACCATGTTGTTGTTTATTTTTGTGATTAGTAAATAAAATGAAAGTAGTCTTAATTCCTGCGTCTCTCTGTCAGATCTGTCCAACTTTAAACCACGCTGCTCTGGTTCACGTCAACTCGATGCTGGAGACGATTCCTGTGAGGACGGAGATGGATTATTACATCGGGATCGATTATTCCCTGATCGATGACCCCGTGGTGACGTCCAGGAGCTTGGACATGCACTTTAGGGTCAGATTCAGAGCAGTGATCTGATTCTACCTGGTGAGATGGTACCGGTACCAACAACCTGTTTGTTCTGTAGGGGATGTTCTTTGACCTGTCCCATCCCAACCTAACGCTGGTGAACTATGCGGTGGATCCGGTCATCAGGGAGTACGACCGGATGGTGTATCTGGCTCTGTCCGAGTTCTTCTTCGACAGCGGCTTGTTCTCGTATTACACTGCTGGAATTTTCCAAATGCACATCGTCAACGAGAAGGTGAACCAGCTCTGGTTATTCTAACCACTGACTCTAAACCCCAAACTGACAAAGAACCTAGGAAACAGCATAGTTAACACTCAGCGTCTGCACCATAACGATCAGGAACAAAGTACCGGTCCGGAGGTGCTGATCAGAAGTATTGATTACTGATCAGAATCAGTGAAAACCCCTTGATAAAAGTAGGTCTTATGTCAGTTTGCTGCTCCGGAGCATACAGGTGTGTGTTAACACAATGCCAAGGAGGAACCTGGATATAGACTCAGATATTTCTGTCTTTTTAAATCCTGATTAAGTTTTAGAAGTTGAACTTCAGAGTGAATTTTAGAATCCACAGTACAGAACGTGGAAACTTTTCACTGAAGGAACCATCCCCAAATCCCTGAAATGATATAAGGGTTAGGGTTAGTTCCACATCTTAAATCCCATCTGAACATCATTATGTCTCATTTATTTTTCTAGATTTTCAGATTTCCTACGTTAAAAGCATCCATTGTTACATCAACACAAACAGACTGACTTTTATTTTCTCTCTAATGTCCCTCAGATGCCCAAAGATCTGGAAATGCTGCTGAGGACCACCTACTTTGGAGCCATCATGATGTTGGTGAGCAGGAGTTACAAGGAAAACAAAAACACAATGGAAAGGATAGAAACTGAATAAAAGTTTAGTTTGGAGACATAAAGGGGACAAAAAGCTGAACAGAGACTGACTATAAACAAAGTAGAGATACTGAAGAGAGACACAATAAAGACAAAGGACAGAGACAAAGTGGACAACATAATAAAAGTAGAGAAGTGGAAACTATCGAGACACAGAGGAAGCACATTGAAGACAGAGAAACAGTAGAGAGAGAGAGTAGAGACAGAATAGAGACTGAGTGGAGACGGAGAGAATAGAGACACAGTAGAGACAGAATAGAAACTGAGTAGAGACACAGTAGAGACAGAATAGAGACACAGTAGAGACAGAATAGAAACTGAGTAGAGACACAGTAGAGACAGAATAGAGACACAGTAGAGACAGAATGGAGACACAGTAGATACAGAATGGAGACATAGTAGAGACAGAATGGAGACACAGTAGAGACAGAACTGAGACACAGTAGAGACACAATAGAGACTGACTAGAGACACAGTAGAGACAGAATAGAGACACAGTAGAAACAGAATGGAGACAGAGTAGAGACAGAATGGCGACAGAATGGAGACACAGTAGAGACAGAATGGAGACTGAGTAGAGACAGAGTAGAGACAGAATGGAGACTGAGTAGAGACAGAGTAGAGACAGAATGGAGACAGAGTAGAGACACAGTAGAGACAGAATAGAGACTGACTAGAGACAGAGTAGAGACACAGTAGAGACAGAATGGAGACTGAATAGAGACACAGTAGAGACAGAATGGAGACAGAGTAGAGACAGAATGGAGACACAGTAGAGACAGAACTGAGACACAGTAGAGACACAATAGAGACAGAATGGAGACTGAGTAGAGACACAGTAGAGACAGAATAGAGACAGAATGGAGACAGAGTAGAGACACAGTAGAGACAGAATAGAGACAGAATGGAGACAGAGTAGAGACACAGTAGAGACAGAATGGAGACTGAATAGAGACACAGTAGAGACAGAACTGAGACACAGTAGAGACAGAATAGAGACTGAGTAGAGACAGAATAGAGACACAGTAGAGACAGAATTGAGACAGAGTAGAGCCACAGTAGAGACAGAACTGAGACACAGTAGAGACAGAATAGAGACAGAGTAGAGACACAGTAGAGACAGACTAGAGACACAGTAGAGACAGACTAGAGACAGAGTAGAGACAGAAATGAGACACAGTAGAGACAGAATGGAGATAGAGTAGAGACACAGAGAATAGAGACACAATAGAGACTGAGTAGAGACAGAATAGAGACCGAGACACAGTTCTAGGTAGAATTTTCTGTTTCCTTTAGAACCTGACATTCCTCATGTTCCTCTGATCAGAACCCGGCTCTGGTGGATGCTCCGCTGTCTCTACAGCTCGCCGTCAATTCACCCCCCAAAACTTCAATTAAAACATACGGAGCAACCGTCGTCATGACAGCCATCGTCAAGGTGATGATACTGCCTCCGGGTCAGTCTCCAGTCCAGCTCAGCAGCATGACGATGGTACGAAACTCACAACGTTCTACACGTCTCTGATGGTTTAACTGGAACAAAACCAGCACAGAATCGTCTGACAGACCCAAACACAACTCTGGACTTAACTGGTTTCATTGTGGTAATAACTGGTTTTAATTAAAACACGTGTTTTTCTCCTCGTGCAGGAAGCAAAGTTTAACGCCAAATTTTCCATGAGAGGAAAACGTTTAGCTGTCCATGTTGATCTACGCAGGTAAGCAAGTCTACTTTAGCCTGAATTTAAACCCAGACCTGGTTCTGACATAAAACCAGTTAAGGGTTTATACTGGTTAGACTAGCTTTATCCTCTGCTCTGTCTCTACTGTGTTTGTTGTACTGGTTCTGTGCAAAAACTCAGTCTAAGAAAAATCAACAAATACATGAGAATGCGTTTAAAAACTGACCTTCAAAAGAAGTTTCTGACCCAGGCTTCATGGATTCTCAGTCCTTTCACCATCCAGTCTGAACAATCTCTCAGCTGTTCATTAGTAAACAAACATTTGCTCAGTTTGTCTCAGAGATGCTGATTTATAGTCAAATATTTACCCCTCTAAAGCCTGAAATTTGAAATAATTTTAATATCTAGTTTTTTAAATGGAACTAAATATTGGCTAATATTAATATAACAACTATTTCATAATCAGTTTAATTTATTATGTCAATATATAACAATTCAACAGTAATAAAGAACTTAAAGTGTCCCGTTCCACCTGTAGATTCTCCACTAGAGGGCAGCAGACATGTATAGGGCTGGATATGCAGGTTTCTGGTGAAAGTACTACCCTGATACTCCATCTGGTCACTTTGAGGCCAAGTTTAATGTGAATTAGCGACGATAATGTAGAAGAGTTACAACTGATGTTTTCTAAACCTCACAGACACGATGCATATAAACTCCAATCTCAGCATGAAAATCTGAATGAGATCGTCTGATTTGACTGTTCTGATCAGAGTTCCAATAAAACTTTTCTCACCTCCTAGATTTAAGATTTTCTCCAACCTGTCAGCTCTGGAGTCTCTGGCAGTAAGTTTGTCATCAGTTCATGTTTTAATCGTTTCCTGATTGACTTGAAGAGCCTCACTGAGTTTCACCTCCGTCTGCAGCTGATTCCTCTGCAGGCTCCTCTGAAGACCATGCTGCAGATGTCTGTGGTTCCTCTCATCAACAGTGAGACTCTGATGCTTCTCTTTACTCACATCTCTGCTCTCTGAGCTGCTCTGACTGTCTCTGTTGTGGTTCTGAGTTCAGACTGGACGAAGAGGGGGGTCCGGATCCCTCTGGTTGATGGGATGGACTTCGTAGATGATGTGGTAGAGTACCACAATGTGAGTATGGTTCCAGCTGGTCAGTCATCATCAGTCGTGTTCCTGTGTGACAGCAGCTTTGATCTCTGCAGGGTTTCATCGTGATCGGAGCCAATCTGCACTTCAGCAAAGGGTTGCGAGAAATGATGGTGGGAAGATCTGGGAACGAGACACAAACCAGCACCAATTCCACCACTGTCTGAGTGTAAACACGGAGAAAATCCCAGTCAGCCATAACATTATGACCAACTTTCACCTGCTGCGTCTTTTACTGACCAACGTACACTGAGCAGCTAGGGGTGGAGTGCTGGGAGTTTAAAAACCAGGGGGGTGGAAACTGCTGGGCTCCACCCCCTTCACAGAGAAACCCTAATGCTGCTTTCAGATCAGACACAGTGGAAACTGCACGCTTCGTCCAAACCCATTCATGTGTATTTGTTGCTGAGCAGCGCTCAGAGAGCAGCACACCTTAACTTAACTAACCTAGCTTTCCTGTGTGCTGTGCTCTCATTAAAAATATTTCAACTTTGGTGCAGCGCACAGTGACCAGACCTCGCTGCATCCAGTCAGGAACATAAACCTCTAGGCTGCTTTTTCCTCCTTCTCATCAAAAGCAGTGAGGCCAGGGCTCAGTGGAGCTTTACAAACACATCCTGTATGGAGCAACTGGTGTCTTTACACTCTTGAGTGTCCTGCTCTGCACTCCTCTCTCCAGCTTTTGGATCAAGCATTGCGACACGAAACGCTCGTTTTGCCTCCTATGTGAAAGCAGCATAATCCTGTGAAAGGGGTGGAGACTGCATGGCTCCACCCACTCACTAGGAAACCCTAAAGGCTGTTAAAAACTCTGCAAGAACCACAAAATTTGCTCTTCCTTTCAGATAGGTGAGACAATAAAACATATTTTTCCTACCAACCTCGATCAGCAGTTCTTGCTGCTTATTCCCGACGCATCATTCTCGTGCAGCATCCAACAACTATTGTGTGATTGGTCACAAATTTGGGTTAGGCATGGAGCGGAAGAGCATGATGCTGCAGGAGGCGGGTAGCCTGGTAAACTAGACCATCAGTTCTGCTCTGTAGACTTTTATATATCCACATAGGCATGCCAGGCTAGGAGGCGGGCACAATAAGGACTTCCCAGGAGCTGAAATGAACTTTAAACGTGTCACGATGAGTAAATAAACACATTTCTTGGTTCTTGTGGAGTTTCTAATAACCTTAGCCCTGTTAAAGGGGCGGAGACTGCAGGGCTCCACCCACTTACAGAGAAACCCTAACCCTGTTAAATAAGCGGAGACTGCAGGGCTCCACCCACTTACAGAGAAACCCTAAAGCCTGGTTTATACTTCTCCGACAGCACGTTTGCGCTCAGACGCACACGTATTGACGGAGACATTTTTGATTTATACTTCTCCGTCAGTGTTGTAAAGCAATTCTCCACCAGGACAGCAGAGGGCGCATAACTTTTCTGCCGTAATGCCTCCGGTCGACCAAAGTTTGTTTACTTCAGCTCAGTAATGGCCGACAGAGAGCAAATTTTGATTGAGTTTGAACAGATTGATCTGGAGGAACAAACAATGTTGTTAAAAAGAATTAAACAGGAGTGAAGGGAGACAACGGCGTCTGTTGAATGTCCGTCTGGTGAGGACAAGGAATCTGCAGCTCTTGTTCAACCTGTGAGGGACACTGATGGATTATATAAATGTTGTACTTCGTCTGCCAGACGTTTTTCGAGCTGATCCATATCTGCTTCCACGAGTTTCTACTATTACTACTCTGTTGATACCGGCGTCAAGCCGGAAATGATCATGGGGTGTTGAGCCGACCAATCAGAGTCATGCGTTCTCCGTCTTGTTCGACGGATAGTTAGAAAAGTGAGCTCGACTCCGTCCGTCCTTGCGGGGATGTCGGAGAGCTTTTGCGTCGACGGATAGTGGCGTTGCGTGTCTCCGTAACGACACAGATGGAGAAGTATAAACTAGCCTTAACCCTGTTAAAGGGGCGTAGACTTCAGGGCTCCACCCACTTACAGAGAAACCCTAACCCTGTTAAATGGGCGGAGACTGTAGGGCTCCACCCACTTACAGAGAAACCCTAACCCTGTTAAATGGGCGGAGACTGCAGGGCTCCACCCACTTACAGAGAAACCCTAACCCTGTTAAATGGGCGGAGACTGTAGGGCTCCACCCACTTACAGAGAAACCCTAACCCTGTTAAATGGGCGGAGACTGCAGGGCTCCACCCACTAACAGAGGAACCTTCCACAGACTCCACTTTCACGGCTCATCCTAAACGATATGTAAAGGATAATCAATTTTGTGAACACTTTTAACTTGTATGTACTCGGTGAACCTTTTACTTTGTCTGACCTATTTTTCCACTGATGTTGTGAAAAGTGTTGGTTTTATTATTTTTCTGCTGACAAAATGCATTTTTGCCTTTTTTAATGAACGATCACCTTGTTATGGATTAAATGAAAATTTGCCTGCTAGCTAAGTATATAAATGTGTCCTGTCCATTTTTCAAAAAATAAATGGTTGGAAACTAGTTGATCTCCAGTCACCAGCATTAATAAACCCATTTCAAAGCAACACTAATGGTGAATCAACTCCACCTTCCCTTATTTAAACCCTTTTCCTATCAGACAGAGGAGGCAAAGGTCAAAATAGAAATATTAAAAGTGCATTTCACATCAACTCTTATGAACATTTTGAATGTATTTTTTATTTAAATTACTGTATAATTTTATTCTAAAAGCATGTTATGCAAAAAAAAAAAAAGGTCCAACCCGGTACCAGCAAGGTAGACCTAATAAAGTGGCCAATGACTGAAGTCTTTGCTCTTTGATCACATGTCACTCTTGCTGATGCCATCATAACCATGGAAACCACACTTTCTGCCAGCGACCCTGCAGCCAAAGGTCAGAGCGTCCTGCAAACGTCCTCCTGGAGACAGAAGATATTTACAGTTCAGTTAAAGCAGACATGAACACAGAATCAGTGTGGCTCTGAACAAATAAAAAGTTTGATTTCATACTGTGAATATATCTTTATTTCCTTTGTTTTCATTCCTAAGCAGGTCGAATGAGTTTTACCGTTGGACAGAGTGTAGAGGACGCCAGCGTTGAATGTGTCTCCGGCTCCCAGAGTATCGACCAGACTCTCAGGAGGGAAGGCGTCTGAATGGACGAGCAGACCATCAGGACCCAGAGCGTCCGCTCCTTTTTCTGCCCAGGCACAGATCAGGACAGCCCTGAGACACAGAGACGGGTCAGAACCAGGACCGAGTCTTCCAGGTCCTTCAAGATGATGACGTTGGAAGTCGACTCACCCCTTTTTGACTCGAGGGTAGAGTCCTTTCAGAGCAGCTTCAGCCGACTGGAAGCCAAAGTGGCGAGCGACATCTTTACTGACAAACACCTGAAGGACAGGTAACATTCACATTATGGTTTGAACTAAAAAACTCCTCAGAAAGCTTCACAACTACTAGTCAACAACTCACAGCCCAAACAGGAAGGACAGGTGGTTCTGGGGTTTAAGATGCAGTGGGCAATATTTCTCCACATGCAAGAAAAATCAAAACAGGGCAACAACTCCCTCCCCCTTCACCTCCTTCTGAAGCCACGCCTCCATAACCTGTGACCCTTGTCTCAGCTGGAGACCTGTATATACCACCCCCCAGCGCTGCTAATCCACCTCCTTTGCTTTTTCTGCTCCTCTTCAAATCTCTGTCTGCTGGTCTGGTCTGAAAGTCAGGCAGAGAGACGGAGTCTGGATCTGATCCTGAACCAGGTCTCAGTGAAACACGATAATCTGTCTGGATCCTCATGATGCAACCTGCTCGGAACCTGCTGCCTTCTGAAGATATTTTTGACTCTTGACTCAGTCTTCACCACTGATAAAATTCAAACCTCCATCTGAGAACATCTTTAGGTTTGACAAGCCAGATTTTGAGGCGACAACTTGAGTCCAGGCTCACTACACCTTGAGATCCTGTCCATGAAACCTCAGAGACAAAGGGACACCATCCAGCAGGAGAAAGGTTTGACCTGATGACATCATCACATATCCTGTTAGACCTGCACCATGGCTCAGAGCTAAAGGACAGGTAACAACCGCGTTCCAGCTGTTTCAGAAGAAAACGGACTGTTTCGTGTTCTACCAGTTCAGACGGACAGCCGTACCACATCACCGCGAGGAAACAGCTGATACAGCGGCTCTTGGATTTTCTCTATCTCCACGGAGACGGTGATCCTCTGATGCTCAGGCAGGTTGCGGTTAAACGTCTCCACCTGCTGGATCATCTTCACCTGCTCATCAGCGTTTCGGCCCTGAACGAAGACAGCAGGGAGAAGAAAGGTAGTTCAAAAACAACAAAGACAAAACATGTTGTTTACGAGAGTCGTATTGATTTCACACATTGTTAAATGTTTTAGGAAAAAGCTAATCTTGTTCATTTGGTTTATTTATTGTATTTATTTAACTCATCCGATTTTACTAGGATCAGTCATTAATCTACAAACACAAAACTTAGACAAAACTTAACAAAATACAATAAGGGAGCAGGATGAGGATAATTCCTGAGGTGGGAGAAGAACCAGCAACCCTTCAGCCACCGTTCCCCTGATCCACGGCTCTTTGCTCACCTCCCAGTGGATCCACTTGAACCGATGGAGGTCGACTTTAGAGAAATCCTCCGCCGTGACGTCTGGAAGGTCTCTGATAAAATCACACAGATTTCCTTCAGCACTAAACACAGAGCTTCCCCCCCGATCAAACATTTAAATCACAACAGGTCAGGTTGGACATAAACAGATGTTTCTGTCAGCATGTAAGAAGGTCTGCAGATTTAACTTATTAAAAATCTTAATAATAAAAAATTCATCCATTCATGTGTTTGGATCTCCAGTCAGAAAAAAAATAAACAATCAAAACAAAAATTACTACAGGTGACGGTGAGGGACAAACTTTTACTGATTGTGAAAGAAGAGACAATAAATCACGTTTGTTTTTCATTCAGGAAACACCTGAACAGGAAGCCTCCGTCAGTCTGGAGACGTCCGTTCAGCTGAGATTTTTACTCGTTTTTAAAACATGTTTTTGATCATTTTATATTTAAATTCTTCTCAAATCAAAGGCAGTTTGACCACTGATGAAAACAACTCATTTAGTAAATTAGCTACAATGAATTAAACCCCAAACCACTGCAGAGGATCAGAACAAAACAAAACCTCCTGAACAAGCTGAACTGCTAACAGGTTAAAACACAGTTTACTGACTGAGTCCCTGCTTCTGTTTCTAGTTTCAGTGACAAACACTTAGAAACATCCAGCTGAAGTTAAATCACCTGGGTGCTCATTTATAAAACTAGCTTACGCACAAAATGGGCCTGAAAGTGGCGTAAGTCACTTTTTACACAAACTTTGGGATTTATAAAAGAAAACGTAACAGAAAAATGTGGCAACTCTAAGCTAATGTTGAACCTTGAGTAAGCACATGTTGGAGACGTGAAACCAGTCAGAGCAGCTGGTGAGATGAAACATGTTGAATTTATGACACAATTAAAGACTTGTAGACCCTCACGCACACAGAACCAACAATCCGCCTCTAAAAAGAATAAAAATTAAAATCTGAATGAAAATCTGTCGCATTTTAGAAAAATATCCCATTCTGTTCATCCAGTCGTCTTCAGATTATAGAACAGCTG
>SSNR01000054.1:1392819-1443480 GCA_006937965.1 Callopanchax toddi | reverse complement strand
GATAGGATGAACAACATGACGTGTCTTCTCCTTTGGATTCCATTAAATGTCGTCATTAAACGTTTCTCTGAGATCTCAGATCTACACCATCTCTCTGTCAGTCTGACAGTCAGACTGACTCTCTGCACTTCGTGTCTCTGACCCGTCAACATTTCACCTCCGTCCATCCACCACAAGCACCTGGAGTTTCAGCCTCGGTAAAATCACGTTTCCTAAACCTCTCTGTTGTCACGATTTACTGTTAAAAGCCAGAAACCCACCGGCTTATGCAGATGTAATTATTCATGAGGTCATTGACCGTATATGTCAGAATGTGGTGTGTAGGAGGAGGGTTCTGACCCACAAACAGCTGAGCACAGTTCTAGGTCTGAGAGCGATTTATAAAGCAGAATAGTGGATCTGTGCGTCCGCTGGGTTTTATAAATCAGAAATGGAATTTGCGTAACTGAAAATGTTTTGCTGAGCTTAAGCAAGTTTTAGTCAGGATTCTACGCAAAGTTTTATAAATGAGCACCCTGATCCTGACGGTGTAACTAGTCAAAATCACATTAAATCAGAAAACAGAGAAAATATCAAAAGCTTGAAACATGAGAGCAGAATCCAGAAATGAGTTCAGAAAACTCCCTCTGGAGCCGGTGGCCCTCCAAAGCTGGTGTGTCCAAAGTGTGGCCCGGGGGCCACATGTGGCCCTCGGAGGGATTTTCTGCAGCCCTTAACTTATATAAATAACTGATGGAGCACCACTTCAGTTTAAATGTCATCTAGTTTTATAGATTTCTACTCATCATGATGACATCACCTAATGGATCCAGGAGCTGAGCTGAACCTGCTGCTCTCTGCAGTGGATTAAACTAAACCAGATTCAGGACCAGATCAGATCTCCATGCTTCGATCGGGGTTCACTAAACACCTCTTCACTCTGTTTACCCACCTGTACAGGCAGATGGGCGGAGCTTATGGCTCATTCAGAGGGATCTAATGGACTTATCCCTTCTGTTACCCTGGTGTTTGAAAACAGACAAAACACCGACTTGAATCACAATTCTTTCGTATGCAGAATAAAAACAAAATAAACAAAAATAAAAGTGAGAAACTCCTGAAAACTGCAGCAAAAATGACAGATAATTTCATCATAATCATCTCAATTTTCTCCCCTAATTTGATAGTTTTTATTAATAAAAGATCAACAAAGAAGACTCTGGATGAAGCTTCAGTCAATTATTTAAGGAAAACGTTTCAAATGATTTAAAGGTGAATTTACAGGAGCCCCGAAAATCAAGCAATAAAAAACTATTAGAGGTCGTCCCAGTTCATAAATCTAACGTCGCTTTATGGTTTAGAAGCAGACTGAAAAGTTTTAGAAAAAACATTTTTCGAAAAAGATTTTTTCTCTTTCCTGGAAGAAGCAAAAAAAACGTTTTCAGTCTTGAAATGAAAGAAAAATGTAATAAATGTAATAATAAAATAAAGCGTCTGAATCGTACCAAACAATATTTCAACAGGGCTGCTGGGATTTTTTCACGTTCCATAAAAACAGTTCAGACCTGAACCTCTTAAACGTTCAGGTTTTTTACCAGAAATGTCCACTAGGTGGCAGGAATGAGACAGTTTCCAGATCAGCTGATCATCCGCCTAACGGTGCCTGACTGTCTGATGAAGAGGTGTCTAGTGAACGCGGCGACGGCAGTCGTCTTACGTGTCAAAGAGAAAGACGGTTCGAGATCCGCTGAATGGACAAACCACACAACATGCACATGGCGTTTGACCTTCGACCTGCCAAACCACTGCTGAGACATCGATTGCGCGGCGCAAGAAGTCTGCCATGATGAAACTGACAGAGACAAACAGGAAACATCAATGTCTCTTTCAAAGTAAAACCACAGGTAAAGGAAACAGGTGGGCGGAGCTGGTCTGGGGGCTGATGATGCTGCAAAAACAAGAGTAGTTAGTCTCACACACACACACACACACACACACACACACACACACACACACACACACACACACACACACACACACACCTGTTCATGTGCAGGATGGTCCTGCTTCCTGTACTGATGTTGCTGATGACCACGGAGGCTGGACACGTGCACTGAGTGTGCACAGACACCAGAGACACATCGATGCAGAACTTCTGAAAATCCTTCAAAATAAAACTAAAGACAGGAAACTGTTTACGCTTCTTTTGTATTCCAAAATAAAAGTCCAGACAGTTAACGCCTCCTCTGTCCTCACCTGAGCCGTAAACAGTTCCTGACCGAGGACATCCCAGAGGCTGCTCAGAGGACAGAGGAGACATGTTTAAGTCCAGACCTGAAGGGATCAGAGCCCTTTTCACTCCGTCTCATCAGAGTGAGTTGTCTCTGTGCTGTGTTGAGGTCTGAGGTATGGACTCGGTCAGACTGATAGATGTGTGAACAGGCAGAACTACTTCTAAAAGTCACACCGCTGGATGAACAGCTGTGTCTCTTTAACTGTAAACACAGAGGAAACTCTGGCGTCTGCATTATGAAGGATCAGAGTGAAAAGGGCTTCAGAAACAAAGAATGTCCAGCAGAGGGAGATGTTTCTGCTGTTTCAGTAGATCAGATGAAAAACAGTCAGTCTGTTTACACCTGGGATTACAGATCCAGCTGGACCTCACAGTCTGATCCAGGTTCTCTTAATGTTTTTGAGACGGGTCCTGGTTTAACACTTACAGGTGTTCGGTTCATCATGGCTGGGTTTGGCCATGCAGGTCAACTAGTCTCCACTCAAATGTTCTTTTAAGTTCTTTTTCATTTAGACCCTTATGAGTGAAATTATGGCTGTGTAGGTAATCAATTTTGGATTTTAAATTTGGATTCAAATCCTAACAATCACAAAAACAATTTACACACACTGCTTTGTGAAAAGGCTCTTATTTTGTAACGCCTTGTGAATGATGCAGAGTTCCTCTTATTGTGAAGGGGCAGAAGTGTGTACAACCACCTATAGGTGGAAAACTAGTAAAGTGAACACCGGTTATCCATCCATCCATTTTCTTTAACTGCTTCATCCTCCACAGAGGGTCGCGAGGAGCTGCTATCTCCAGGGGTCAAGGGGCGAGAGGCGGGGGACAGCCTGGACGGGTCGCCAGTCCATCACAGGGCCACACTGAGACGAACGAGACAAACAACCAGTCACACCTATTTACAGTCACCAATTAACCTAACGGTCATGTTTTTAGTCTGTGGGAGGAAGCCGGACGACCCGGAGAGAACCTACGCATGCACGGGGAGAACATGCAAACCCCACGCAGAGAGGCTGCAGAGCCGGGAAGCGAACCCACGACCTTCTTGCTGCGATGCAACAGTGCTAACACCTGCGTCACCAAGCAGCGCTGAACACCGGTTATAGTTGACTAAATGTACAAATAAACTGAAATGAACTGATTAACAGATGACTGAGTGAAACAGCTGATTGGACGTAATTTGGGGGGGGACAGGGGGAACATGCCCCCCTTTTTATGTTTATTTATTTAGAAGTCACTTTACACAATTAACAATCGCCCTATTCTTAAAATGCAGTTTTGACTCCTGGCGTATTTGAACCAACGATCCACCATATGAAATGGTTACTGGATGTTGTTTTAGGTGTAGGGTTGATATCAGGGCACTGTTTTAGAAATTCAAGCCCCCCGTCCTCCACCCCAGGATGAGGAAGTGAC
This sequence comes from Callopanchax toddi, assembly GCA_006937965.1. NCBI lineage: Eukaryota > Metazoa > Chordata > Actinopteri > Cyprinodontiformes > Nothobranchiidae > Callopanchax > Callopanchax toddi. Next base: position 1,439,792 of record SSNR01000054.1, on the reverse strand, counting down.
CTCACAGGTGCAAACAGGCTCCCAGATAATCAACACTAAAGAGATTCAGTTGTCATGGATACTATCAGTGATTCTGATCTCCCATTTGAAATGTTTAAAAGCAGAGTATAGAGACTGTTTTAACGTTAGTCACAATGAAGTTTACAGAAATGCTCATCAGTTACTAATAACAGGACTCACTCAGCTACAGGACCGGAGGCCAGGGAACCCATGAAGGAGCACGGAGCTCCGAGCAGCGACAGCACCGTGCACGAGTTTGAAGCATTTCCTCCTCGCTGCCATCTCTGTGACAAACACCTGCAGACACACAGTGATGACATCAATAACTACACAACCAATCAGCATGAGTGGTGAGAAACGAGTTCAGCACAAAGCTGACTGAATGAGAAGAGATGGGTTAGATCAGAACGGGACATTTAGTTGTAATCAGTCTCACTCTGTAGAGAAAAGGATGTTATCAGTCCGTCTACAGAACCTTTAGGTAAACACGTCATCCTGACTGAAATCCCAAAGTCAACAGACCCAGCTGGAGTCCAGGTCCTCCTGTGTTTACCTTCTGATGGATCCCTCTGAGCATGCTCCACACTCCAGCCCCAAACATCTGACACATAACCTACTAAAGAAACGGGGAACTGACGCGGGGTCAGTCATGGGACCACTTGGTGCCAATCAGACACCAGAGAAATGTGACGTAGCTGGTCCAAAAACATCCAACTCAAAGATCAACGCTGGTTATACTTTAACTCGAATTTTCTCCTCAAACTTCGTAACAGCTGAGCTGTCGTATGGCTGATGTAAACAAACTGAACCCTGACATGAGGCAGGCCAGAGAAACGTTACAGGCTGCTTTAGGACAGGGGTGTCCACCTTAACGGGCTGCAGCAGTAAAACCTTTAGGACAGGGGTGTCCACCTTAACGGGCTGCAGCAGTAAAACCTTTAGGACAGGGGTGTCCTCCTTAACGGGCTGCAGCAGTAAAACCTTTAGGACAGGGGTGTCCTCCTTAACGGGCTGCAGCAGTAAAACCTTTAGGACAGGGGTGTCCACCTTAACGGGCTGCAGCAGTAAAACCTTTAGGACAGGGGTGTCCTCCTTAACGAGCTGCAGCAGTAAAACCTTTAGGGTAAGACTTTTACTAATGTCAGGCCTAAAAAATGAAAAGAACTGAAAATCTAAAATATGCTCTGACCTGCAGGTAAAGGCTTAGTAATGACCAGAACCATTTCATTCTTTTCATCTGCAGAATCACAGATTTTGTTTTTTAATTCCTGAAAAGTTGCATTTTTTGGCGGTTTTAGCCTGACAGAGATGATTTGTCCTTTTAAATAAATATTGTGCTTTTATTTTATTGTTGAGAAGAAAAACATCCCCAAATAATAATTTTTGCATTTTCAGATGAAAGATATTGTAGATTTGGTGGCCTGTGAGAACGTTTGACCTGATGATTTTGGCCTGCATGGAAACAAGTTTGGACATCCTGGTTTTAGGAGACCTCTGAGAAGAAAAGCTAGAAAATAAAATGAACGTGAAGGAAAACCACAATCACATCAACTATTGTTTAAATATGAATTTAGATAGGAATCTTTGTAAACGGTGATGTTTTCTTTAACCCTTTAACATCTGAGCCTCAAACTTTCCGCCTGACATTTTTAATCTTTCTTTAACTGTAAAATGAGCAGAAAATGTCTGATAAAGAAGTGATTTGGCGCATTTTGTCTGACTACTTGGAACTTTCAATATCTGGTATTAATTTACAATATACTGTTTACTAAACCAGTGTAGGAACAGTTTGGGATAAAGAAAAAACACAAAAGCTAAATAGATTTGAGAGTTTTGGTGAAAATAAAACAATGCAGATGAACATGAACAGATTTAGAATAACTTAAAGGTTTCTACAGTTTAGGACATATTTACCATTATTTCCTTCTTAGTGCAAAACAAACAGGCCAACAATTTAAAGACGTATGAAATGACCGTAATAACACTAAAGGGACTTGAAAGTGCAGCTTCTCTTTGCTCTGATGGAACAAACGATGAAGGGTTAAATGCTTCTCTAATAGCAGTTATTCAGTCTGTAACTCATCCATCCATTCAGACCGGACTTTCTGCTGTTACATCAGGTTTATGACCAGTTATTAATCTGCAGAGGACCTTTGGTCCACAGAGTCACCTCTACAGTGAGGTTTAATGAGCTAAAACATTCATTACGTTTCTGTGTTTCTCCACAGCTATAAAACAGGAGTAAATGAATGAATTATTGTTAGGTTTTTTTATGCTCTTGTTTATTGAAGAATTTTTGTATAATATCTGGCAGTAAGGTTGTAAAACATTTTATAGAAAAGCAAATCTTGAAATTTCATTATACCGTATTTGATTTTATAAATGATAAAAACCAGACTCATTTATTATTTGATGGCTTGATTTGCAGTAAAACTACAGATTTTATTGTTGTTTTATCCCATAACGCCACACAATAAGATAAATAAGGAAGATTTAGAGAACAAACAGAGCGCTCAAAGCCTTGTAGTTTATGTGTCTTTGGCTCAAAGCAGTGGCGGTTCTAGACCAACATTAGAGGGGGGGGCCAGGCTTGGTCCAGCTGCTTTTTTAGAGGGGCACAACCTAAAAAATTCAGCACTTAGCAGGGGCCACAGGGGGGCCAAGCTTGTTGTCAGGGGGGCCTGGGCCCCCCCTGGACCCAACCCTAGAGCCACCCCTGGCTCAAAGTGGCTATAATCAGGATGTTTGGTTTATGTTATCAAATACCAGAACAAATAAAAGAGGTTTCATAAACTCCTTCAGTTTTATCATCACATATTTTCACACTCATTTAGTTTTCTGATTCCCAAACACCATCAATTTAGTTTTATTTATGTTTACTGACATTAAACCACATTTTTTATGTCTTTGGTTTATTGAAATATATCCTTTAAAAGAATAGATCATCAGCAAAAATAACAAAATCAATGATTTACTGCATGACAGACACTGATAAACAATAGAAAAGGTTTTGGACCAGTAACTGATCCCTGTGGTACTCCACAGGTCACTTTCCTGAACTCAGACACTAATCTGATATTTATCAGATATTTTTTATCCTACTCCAAACGTGTCCAGCTTCCTGAGTAAAGTTTATGATCAATAGTCAAAACGTTTTTCGTAAATCCAAATAAACTCCTTATTAATTCTTCTGCTGTATTTAGTTCTCTAATCAGCTATGCTGTTAGCATTAGCCGTGTGCTAACCTGCTGTCTGAGTCCTCCTCCGGGTATTTGTCGACCACATTAATGATGTCCAGACACACCAGACCCACACACAGGATCTTCTTCTGCTCCCCCATGTCGGTCGATCACAGCCGGGACCCTCAGCCGCCACAGTCCGGACTTTGGTCCACCGGAGCTCACTGGTCCTCCCTCAACTGGTCCTCCCAGTCCACTTCAGCTGTGACGTTCACAAACGAGTCGAGTCAATTGAACGGCTCTTTCACAAGAACAGTTCTTTTTTTTTAACACGCTGCTGCTCCACAGATATTCGTTTCCTCTGATGGTCAAACCAGGAAATATCAACACATCAAACCGGTTCTCTTCACTGAATTAATTTTATTATTGTGCTTTGTGAAATATATCTGAGACATTTACAAGAACAGAATCAGCACATTTATTAAATCTGCCGGGTAAAAAAACAAAACAACTTCGTTTTTTTCTCTACCTGCTGGTTTTCTGACTGATTTTATTCCAGTCGGGTTAAATATTCAGTTGATTTAAAGAAAAATATTTTCCTAGAAAACAAACAAAAAAAAGGCAGCCAACACTGACAAGAAACTGAGTTTTCTGAAAGAGAAATGTGCAAATTTCTGTATTTACGACATTAAAAACAGCAGAGATGGGCCTCCTCAACGGTGGTAAAAACAAGTGATAAAATCTTTAAGAATATCTTAAAATCAGACATTTTTTGTGTGTTCATTAAACTTTCACACAGACAGAAAATCTTTTATCAAACCATAAATCAATCCTTTACATCATCCTTCATTTTAATAACCATTCTCACACTCAGCGCTCATCCTCAGAGACAGACGGGTCTTCTTCAGGAACGTTTTTTTGCATTACTAACTTCCTGCTCAGACAGGAAGTCACTGATGAGTTTAGCCATCTTTCTTGGCCTCTCTAAAGTCACAGAGTGACCACAGCTGTCCAGCACCTCCACCTGGCAGCGAGGCAACGCCGTCTGGATCACCTCAGCACCAGAAACATCCAGCACCTGAGAGAGCACACAGGTGAGTCAGCAGCTACTCACAGCTGGAGGTTTATGTTCATGTGGCGACGCCTTCTGGCGAGTTCAAATCAGATTTTATTCAGATTAGATGACATATCAACTCTAGTTTCTGTTTAAAGTTGTTTTTCTCTGGACGTTGGTGAGGTTTCCTACATGAACAGATCTCCATCATTGAGCCAAAAGTTTTTAACAAACTTTGTACTCTGAAAGTCCTGTAACCATTTGTGAGATTTTATTATTGAAAATGTTTAATTTTCAGTTTAAAGAAGTTGAGGGAAAACAAAGAAAATCACGATGGAGAATCATCCAACGATGAACCACGGTTTTCTCTTCTGGTTGGGATTTTTTTACCTGGTCGTGTTTCCCCCAGATGACCTGTAGGGGAGCTGTGATCAGATGAAGGTGATCCTGCAGCGAATGGCGAGATTTCTCCCCGACGATCTCCCTGAACACTACACACACACACAATGCGCACAAATATTACACCAAAATCTCACTCAGAGTTTCCACAGATTCAACAAAGAAAAGATGTGTTTTAGTATCAGGCAGCTGGTACTGAGCGTTGATCCAGAACCACTTTAAAAGATCCCAGTAATGTCTGGTTCATCAGAGAGGAAACAGGACTGGAGAGAAACTAAAAGTGTTTCTCTTCCCTCGCTGTGAAGTTTTCAATTTCACCAATCAGACCAAACTAAGAACAACAAACAGAAACTAGTTCCTGAATGTTATTCTAATTACCCATCACCACCAGAAACCGTGCAGAGAATTATTTTATTTTACCGATTAACAACAGTCCTCACCCATCACATTAATGTTTATTTAACCAGATGAGTCGACTGAGAACCCGTTCTCATTTACGATGACGATCAGGCCCAGAGGCAGGAGAAATAGTGACATAACTAGCTTTACAACAAAAACAAACAAACATGTTACAACAAGATAAAACAGGCATAAAGACTGTTCTCGTATGCAGTGAATCAAGGCAGTCTTAACCCTCACAGTGCGAGGGTTAAAGCAATCAGAAGCACAGTGATCAGAGATTACTGGTTGTAATGAGTTGTTGAAGGTAGATAATGGGATGTAGCTTTAGTGATTTTTGGAGCCCATTCCAGTCGTTTGGAGCAGCAAACTGAAATGAGGAGCGGTCAAAAGAGGTGCGGGCTTTAGGAATGACCACAGAGATGAGGTTACGAGAACTAGAGTGTCCCACAAATTAAATCAAGACTTGATTAGAATTAATTCATTTATGTCAGAAGAACACATTTAACAGAAGCAATAAGACAAAAATCTAAACCAACTCTTTTTTTAATAAACATTTAAATACATATAAAAAATGCGAGTATATTTTTCTTTGTTTTTTAGTTAGATAAATATTTTTGATGCATTGTTTTAGAATTTATCAAATTAATGACCACAGTAATATGTGTCATAATCATATATTACTGAGTTACTCTGCGAGTACCATCCCTAATATTATGATTAAATTACTTAAAGGTGATATGTGGACCATTTAAGCAAGAGATAGTATTTTGAATCCAACGTCCTAAGGCCCCTCCCAAAGCATCCCCCCTTCCTCTAACCCCATCTCTACACGCCGAGCATACATTGTGTGATAATTTAAGTCGTGGCTCTCTGCTCCTGCTCAAACTGTACAACTACAGGGATCAATCCTGCACAGCTCACAAATCATGTTCTCACACTGTATGAGGCTCTGAGACCTGACTGTCACACTGCGTTTATGAAACTCGTCGCTCTTGAACGGCAGCTGCATAAAGGAAGTAGAACCCAGAAATCTGCTACAGAATGCTTGACCAAATAAACATGTATCCTTGGCAAGCCTTGCTGTTCTGTGTGGAGAAAAGTGTAAAGATAAAAATAAATCCCTCAGTAGCCGGGGAATGGATAACTTTTTTAGTAGAAATTAGCTCTGACCTGTCCATGATCAGCTGAGACTGTAAACAAGAAGACATGCTAGCGCGCCCCCCACCTCTACAGGTTAGCACAAAGCTCTTGCACGTTGACCGATAGCAGACAATGTGGAAATTTGAATTTTATTGACTGAAAAAGTTCACCGGTCAGAGAGAATTCAGAGGGGTCTCTAGGAGGAAGGAGGGTCTTCATCAGACTAACAGATGTTGTGGAACTCTACCCATAGATCATAGTTTAGACCTGAAATATCATTTAAAACATTTAGAAAACTTTGATACAGAGAAAAACGCTCCACATGTCAGCTTTAAGAGAGCATCCCTCTTCTTTTAAGTTTCCTTTTTTTACTAGGTGTGAAACCACTGAATTTACCAGGTGATATTTAGACTCTTATGAGGTGCTGTGGTAGTAAACAGCTGACCGATAAAACCAGTAATAAATGTGATCGTGAACAAACGCCTCCTAAAGGTCACATACTGGAACAGTAAAGCAGAATAAATGCACTCTATATATTTATAATGCTTTACCTCCGTCTGAATTTAAAGGGACATTTGGGTCATTTTCAGGTGATGTTTGTTTATTAGGATCCTCATCAGCTGCTGTAGAACAGCTGCTATTCTTCTCATTACATTTGAAATGTTCTACCAGGTATGTCTCTACAGTAAGGACCACTCTGGTGACATGGTGCGGTCCACCACCCAGCCCTATATCAGCTTCAAATGTGGAACAAACTAATTCATTCAAACTAAAAATGTATACACTTTTCCACAAATGTGTCTCAACTAGTCTCAGCCTGGTGAGATACTGAAGAGAGCTCTAGTTTGAAGGATGAACATCGAGGAAGAACAGTGATGATGATGATGACTGACCTTCTTTGTAAAAATCATTATTAGGGATCCTGTTGGCCAGAAGCCCCTTCAGCACCTGAAACACAAGGCAGCAGACAGACCAGTGAGATTAGCTGCTGAGTGTTTAACCATGTGAACGTGTATCAGAGCAGATGGAGGCGGGGTGAGTCCAGAACCTGTCGGGGGAGTTTGGGGGGGTTGTGGCAGCAGAGTTTCAGCATGTCGTTCAACTCCTGAGGGGTTCTGGGGATCAGAGGGATGGACTCGTCCTGCTCGCTGCTCTTCTCCAGTTCCCTCAGACGGCTGATGAACTCAGAGTCTGTCGGATAAACCAGACCTGCAGGACAGAGGGGAGGAGGGTCTGGAACTGGTCTAAACACCATGTACATCACAGAAAAAAAAACTAACTACGGTATGTTTATTCATAAAGCACCTTTCACAGAAGAAAAAAAAAAAATCACAAAGTGCTTCACAAAACAACATCCAAATTTAAACATGATTAAAAGACAACCTAAAGAATAAAGATAAATATAAAGATCATTAAAAAACAAACTAATAAAAACTGTTAAAAGCCAAGAAAAATCATTAAAACCGGTGTTCCACAGGGCTCAATGTTGGGACTCATATCTTTAATGACTGGTGTTTGATATCTACAGTTTTAAATGTTTGCAGATGACACTAATAATTCTGCTCAGTAACATATTAATGAGTTAATAAAAACTGTAGAAACTGACTGTAGCTTGAAAATGATTGGACAAAAACAAGCTACCAGTCAATGAACATAAATCCACATTCATGCTGTCCAGAGGACTTAGACACAGCGCTGCTTTGACGCTTAATGTGAACGGAGTGGAAAGAGTTTATTAAACTAAACTTGGTGTGATTATTGATCATACACTTAGCTGGACGCCTCATCTAGCAGATAAACAGAAATGATGTAAATCGAGTTAGTAAACTAATGGATGAGAGAGGCTTCATTTCTTGTTGCTCTCTGGTGATGACATATGTTATATTAGGTTAAAATAAAGGGAAATGTATTTAAAATGAAAATAGATGGAAAAGTTACAATCCCAAAAAGAGCTGTTGGAATAAAAATAAAGCTTCTTACAACAAACACACAGGGATTCCCGAAGTGTGGTGCGCGCACCCCTGGGGGTACGCGAGCTGAATATTATAATGGCGGAAATATGTAATGGTATTAATAATTACACAGGTACACAGTTCTTCTCCCCTCCTCCTCAGGGTTTGCTGTGGTACAGGTATGAATGAACTCTGGCTTCAGCCTATTCCTGTTCGATTACTGTTCCCTAGGTAACGTCAATGTAAAACTTTTCATTTTTGTATATTTTTTTTAATATTTGTTTTAAATTGTTACTGGATTTTTAGGTAATTAACAAAAAAAGGATAATTCACATATAAGTACTCTTTACTTTTATGAATAAATAGTCAAAAGATAATTCATTGCTTTACTCTTGGTGTGGACATCTAAAAAAGGTCAAAAACCCTCGTTAGAGATTAAATCCTGTTTCTAGATTGGACTAAAGGCTGTGTCTCTGTGAGGCTGCTGCTAACAAAGAGACTAAACATCCAATTTAAAATGAGTTCTTTACTACGTTCATCCACTGAGTCATGGAGCCTTTTTCTGCCTCATGTATTCAGAGGTCAGAGGTAAAAACTTTCCTATGAAATTTTTCACATCAACGAACTGAAATGAGGAGAAAAATCAGCCAAAATCAAAAGAAAAATCCAGAAAGACCTTCAGAAAGTCAGGATCATTTTAATAGATTACATGAAATGGCTGGTGGGAAGGTAAAAGCATGAAGGCCCAAAACTTTTGCACAGTGCTGTAGATCAGGTGCTCAGTTTACCTGCTGGACACACCAAGGACAGACTGGACAGGTCCGAGGGGTACCGGGCAGCATACACACCCGCAACGTTTCCCCCCATGGAGGTGCCCACCAGGTGGAAAGGTTGTTTATCGAGACCGATGCTCTGAACAAACTAAAAACACAAAACAACAGACTTTAAAACCGATTTTTTTATTATTTTTTTTTTTTTATTAATAAAATTAACACCAAATATCAGTTTCCTTATACATTTTTTTTTTTTTTACATACACATACACACATATATTTAACGCATATTGTGCTCTGATTTTCCTCCTTTCAAGCTAACAAATCTACACCAGAATAGATAACAATTTCATATCGAAAAATCACGAGCAAAAAAAAAAAAGAGTACTGTCCAACATAAGTCTAAATAAAAACAGAAAAGAAAACCGATTTATTCTAACTTCTATCAGGATTTCTATGTAAAATATTCAGGTTTAAATGACTGACTGGTTTCATTTATAAACGTAAAATCCTTCTAACCCATTTATGAAATAATAACAGTTTGTGGTTTCAGTAGATTTTTAAAAACCGTTTTAGGTTTTGATGTTTTACTGGTTTTTATTATAAAACCAGGTGAGATAATCCACTCCGACGCGCTCCCTAACTTCCGTCGTCCTGGCTCTGACTGGACGTTGGTTTGATTTTCTGACCAAATCATGAAAGGCGTCAATCTGCCTCATGATGACATCTATTAAAACAACCTGAACCATCTGTTTGAAGCTGCAGTCCGGAGGATGTTTTATGTATCAAAGTTTTATAAATGTTTTAAATGATAGTTCAGGTCTAAACTATGACTTATGGGTAGAGCTCCACAACATCTGGTTTTCTTCTGAAGTCCCGCCTTCTTCCTATAGACCCCTATGAATTCACACTGACCAGAAATTTTTTAAAGCCAATAAAATTTGTTTCCTCATTGTCGGCTGTAAATCAACGTGAATGCACATCATGCAAACCTGTAAAAGTGGGGCTGTGCACAGGACGCTCTGTGTCTTCCTGTTTACAGTCACCATACTGGAAGAGAGCGGCCGGTCATGGAGAAATCGGAACAAACTTCTGCTAAAACGTTCGCCGTTGTCTCCCGCTCAAATGCTCCGGACTGCATCGTTAAGCTGCTGGACTCCAGTCGCTCTCTGAGATGAACCTGATGTATTTCCTGTTCTGTTTGTCGTGCCTGATGCCATTTTTCCATCCAACCCCTCCACCACCACATCCACCTGCTGCACACGGCAGATATATTCTCATGCTGGAAAATGTAACTTTGTACTGACCTGGTGGACTCGGCTGACCTGACCCTGGATGCTGTAGTCCTCTGCACCGGTTCGACTCGTCCCCTCGTGTCCCGGCATGTCCACACAAACCACATGTTGGTCTTTGGGGAGGTACTGGAGGAAGAAAACCAAAAGCACAAAGGTGAGTCCATACAGCCGTTTTTACCGGTATGTTCTCTGGTTCTTTCCTGGTCTCAGATCAATCTAAACCAACGTCTCACACAAAGTTATTATTTATATAATCTGAACCAAAAAGCAGGAAAATGTAAAAAACAACGTCTAGTCTTCCTGTTTCTGTCTGGAGTTGCTGATCATCACCAGCTCCTCGATAAAAGCAAAAGTTGAGTCAACTTGCTGCTCTGGAGCATACAGGTGTGTGTTAGCTCAAGGAGAAAAACAACATGGCGGCTCAGCTCAGGTTTCATCTGAACGAACCACAAGACTTCTGGGACAATAAAAAAAAAAAAAACTGGAGATGTTTACCCATAATGCATCAGCACAAACAGCACATCCCAGCTGTCAGCAGCACAGTGGAGCAGGGCTGATGGTTTGAGCTGGTTCTGCAGCTACAGGACTCTCAGAGGAGGTCTACAGGAAGTCCTCTGATGTGAGAACATGTGTCTGACAGCTGAAGCTTGGACTGAACCGGGTCACGAAACAGAACCATGATCTCAAACACAGAACAGCTGAAAAATAAAAAAAATCAAGGTGCTGCAATGATCTGGTAAAAGTTCAGACCAGAAGACTGAAACCCTGGTGAACCTTCAGAGAGCTGATGTGGACCAGAACTCCTCCAGAACCACATGGGAGGCTGATATGGTCAAAAACAAGAGGATTACTGAGAGTTCCTGCTGCTGAGGGAGGTTCTGTTAGACCATCAGGTGGATTTAGATGTTTTTACAAACCGATTCTGCTTTTTGGTTTAGTGTGAAATAAATAGTTACCTGTCTGTTATTTGACCAAGGTTGGATTTATTGAACTATAAGAACTGGACCAGTGATTATTATGTGACAACATAATATTTCATTAAAACCTCATAAATAAATTATTCAGATTTAAAGAGGGTGGTTCATTTTTCACATGACTGGGTTTTAGTGTTGTAATCCTTTGAATACTCATACATTATTTTCACCCATCCTTTAGTGTGTGTGTGTGTGTGTGTGTGTGTGTGTGTGTGTGTGTGTGTGTGTGTGTGTGTGTGTGTGTGTTACATTGATGAAGGGGAGCCACATGTCCTTGGTGGCAGAGAAACCATGCAGAAGCAGCAGTGATGGTGTGGCGCCCCCTGGCTTCCCACGGCTGCTATAACAGTAGCGGTAACTTCCACTGTGGGAAAAACGGACCACCATTCCCAGTCTGCGACGCCAGTACCTGAGGAGGTATTCAATCAATCAATCCACCTTTATTTATAGAGCACTTTACACACCAAGAGTGAGCAAATGTCTGCACAGGTACATAAAATAACACGACAAAGACACAAACAACTATGATAAACAAACAAAAAAGAAATGAACAACTAAAAAGACGTTAAGTCAAAGAAAACAAAGAGCTAATAATAAAACCAAAGTTTAAAGGTCAAGTTAAAAAAGGTCTGTAAATCATTCAGAGTATTAGCCATCCTTACAATAAGAGAAAGATTGTTTCGGAGTTTGGGAACATCAACAGAAAAAGCTCTGTCTCGAGTCACAAGATGAGTCCTAAGAACACCAAGAGAGCATCGGCACTGTTTTTACAGGAAACAGTTTTTACAAAACCCTTTAAATTCGTGATCCAGGCCACTCCTCTTTCTATTTTCCTCCCAGCAGCCAGGCTCTTCTGTAATCCTGTAAACTGGTCTGTTGACTGGTCTCCAGGCTTGCTGAAGGTCTGAATGAGTCTGATCCCTTAGAACACTATATTACCTGTTAGCTACACATGCATGTATTAGCTACATGTGTGCACAAGCGCACACAAATACATGTTGGAATTATAATTTGTTGCTGGTGCTGCACATGTGTCGGAGGTGCTACGTGCATGTGTGTCACCGGTACCGTGTGTGTGTGTGTGTGTGTGTGTTGGAGGTGCTGCGAGTATGTGCGTCTACTAGCTTCAGAGGCCATGTGAGCAGTCATTCGCTGCAACAGGAAGTGAAGCTCGTCAGATCGCGGGCTGCGCCATCGAGACCGTAAAAGTGCCGTTCGCAAAGACGCGTTCGGGCAGTGGGTTCTCGTACGCATGCATGATATCTGGTGTGCATGCGTACTGGCGGACTAATTATGTGCACCCCTGCTTATATGTTTAACTAGAGGACGTATCAGACGACTGAAGGTGGGGGAAGAGGGGGCGGAGTTTCAGAATAAAGACAGCTATTTGTTTTTAACTAATCAGTGATGGAGGCAGAGTGCAGGTGCCATTTCTATTAGCCAACATTGATGAAATGTGTTTCAATAAGGTTAGCTTGAACCCCCAAAAACCACCAAACTGTCTCCAAACCTGCCCGTATTATGTCCACCTGCCCAAAACAAATGTCACCAACAAAATCAGAATCCAAACCGCCCAATTGTGGGGGATACCGCCCAATCTGGCAACACTGCTAGAGCTCAGCAGATAATGAAGGCTGGATGTGTTCTGGAGCCTCTAGAGCCGATTGGACAATGGAGGATGTTTCATGAAATGAAGAACATGATGGACAAACCCTGAGCATCCAGTAAATCAGCAGCAGAGGGTCTTCAGTCAGAAGCTTCTTCAGATCTGCTACAACACAGAAGATCCCTCCTGCCCACAGCTAGAACCATCTAGAATGATTCTTAAAAGAAACTGAAATTAAGTTAATTATTACGTCTGTTAGGATTTACTAGGACATCTAATTTCCCTCTTGGATTAAAGCCTCCTGACACATGTTGTGATTTATTCTAGGTGAGAATTTAAGGTGTTTGTCACAACATTTATTTATATATCAGTTCTCAAAATGAGATAAATGTCTTCTTTATCCACTACAGTCAGATACATGAGACTGGCCTGGAGGTGGTGCCATTAAAGTTTTATGATCCAAGGTGCAGAAATGTGATCAGAAAACCTCCCCGACATCCGATCATTCCAACTCTGTTAGACGCAGGCTGGTCATTTGAGTTAGAGTAATTTCTTCTTCATGTGTTACTTTCATTTAAAAATGTATACTAATGAAGCTAAAAATGAGCTTTTACAGGACAGTGCTGAGTCACTGTGTGTCAGAGCAACAGCGACCGCCGTGCCCGTTTTTACGTCACAGTCAAAGTCCAGCGGGAAGCTCAGAGCTGACATCTTTAATCTGTCAGAGTTCATTCAGTTAAAGTTTCTCATGGCTTGATTATGTCATTCCCTCATCAGATGTCGATATATTTGATGTTCACATTAGATTCAACAAACGTCAACAATCGAACTGATAAAACCAGCTCTGAATAATAAAACTTAATCTGATGCACCCAACACATTTTGATCATTTATGCAATGTTGTACATTTTTAAGTGTTCTCAATTTGTTCATGTTTTGTTTTTCCTCTTATAAACAATGTGATCTAGTTTGAGCTCTGGGGGATTTTCTGCCTGATGATGTCATTTTTACCATATATGGCAAATGGAGAAAACACCAGCTATTTCAATATGGAGGAGTTTTTAAAAACATTTAATAAAAAACAACTTTTATTGCTTATATGAGCACATAAATGTGTCAAAGGGCCCTTAGTACGACTTATTAAATATGACACTGTCAAAATAAAAAATAAATATGGATAATTCTTCACATATATCAGGCTGTAATAAATAAATGAATAATCTAGTTTTTATTAAGTATATTGAAAAAAAATGTGTTTTTTTAAACCATGAAATAAACTTTAATCAGGTTAAAAACTTGACAATTTAAGGGTTACGTTTTTCAAAATCGAGTCTTTTTTAATTTGTATGAAGACTGACACTAATTTGGCATCTGGCAAAAAAATAAACAAACATCACACAAACTCTGATGAACTCTAATATAAAAAAAAATCAGCTGAAATACCTTGAAAGATTTTCAGAAAGTCTAAAAATTTAGGGTCACGTTAAGAAATTACAGCAAAAGTCGAGAGGCACCTGGCTGCAGACACAAGATGGCGGATAAAGATGGCGGACAGCCACTCTCGTACTACCGTACCGGAAGCTCTCTACCGGAAGTGACGTAATTCTCCGTACCGGAAGCGAATATCCTTTTTCTAGATTGGCTGTGGGGATTTCAAGCAAGGTCCACAACCCTCCCCCTAACCCTAACCAATTCCGGTACGGTATACAGAGGTTGCTGTCCGCCATCTTGTGTCTGCAGCCAGGTGCTTTTGGAAAAGTCTGGTGCTAAAAATTCTAAAAGTAAATTACTTCAAACCGAGCTTTGCGTTTCCAGAATACAACTTAGAAACAGTTAAACACCCGAAACACGAACAATGACTCAAACCTCTGAGCTGTGTTTCTGTTAGCATGTTGCATTCAAGTTCCTCACCAGTTGTAGGCTTTGAGGAGCACTCCAGGCCAGAAGAGGAGGGAGGCGACGAAGGCGAGCACAGGAACAACCAGAATCCCTCCTGTTAGCATCGCAGCTTTAGCCACACTGAACTCCATCTCCACAGGTTTCTATGAAACACAAATACATTTAGGAATTTAATGTTTCCAACTTTCTGAAAACTACTAAACTAAAACAAATTTAAAAAAATATGTTGATGTTTGAATGAAAAAATTGAAACAATATTATCTTAAGTTAGTTATTTTAATGTTAAATTAGTATATTATTATTGATTCTACAAATCAAATCAGAAATACTTTAGAGGGAAATGAGATGTTTAAGTAACTCATAGTCGGCTGTTCTAGTGTGGACAGAGTGTCTTTAGTCAGACATCCACTACAGAAGGTCAACAGCTTGGTAGAGCAGAACTTAGTCCCTGTGTTATGGACTCGTCTGGAAAAAAATAATAAAAATATTTAAGAAAATGTGGAGATGTTTCAATACAAAGTTAAACATTATTACCATTACATTACATGGTAGAACCATTTCTGCCACAAATAAACAAAACCAGCTGATTTATTTCTTGGTGTAGAGGTTAAAGGGCTAATGTGAATATTTTACAATATTTACAATATTATAAAATAATGTAAATAAGTAAATGTTGCTGATAATCTTTCACAAAGACACGGCTGTGATCATTAAACCATAAATAACTGAGATTTTACCGAGTAAACTAAAAAGAATAACCTTTTTATTTTCAAACCACAAAATAGTTGGGCAATGAGTTGCATCAGGTCAAAAACTTGGCAATTTATTGGTTAAAATTAATAAAAATCGAATATTTAATTTATTGATTAGGACTGATGTTGATTTAAAGGACAAATAATAACAAAAATAATTTATAAAATTGTTGAAGCTAAATTTTTCATGAGTACATGAATATGCGAAGGCCAGTACTTTAAACTGTGGCTCTGAATTATGAGTTAATGAAGCACATAAACACCAAACAGAAACATAAAACCCTCCTTTAGAGACACAGAGCTCAGAGAGAAGAACTTCCTGAAAACGAGCTGAAAATGAAGAGAAAAACAGAAACTTCAGTTAGCTAGCTTACCTGTACCGCCTCTACTAGCGTCTCTGACGCACGTCGAATACAAGAAATAATGATTGTTACGTCTAAAACTGTCTGAATCCGGTCATCTCTAGAGCTTAATGAGCACCTGTTGAGGAGGAACACCGTATCTGAGTCTTCTGTCACCTCCGGCTGTCCTCCATTCAGACCGCTCCTCCTCCTCCTCCTCCTCTTTTATCCAGAGCTTTTCATCCGCACTTAAAGGGAAACGCACCTGCTGCGTTCACGGACCGTTGGAAATATGCCACAGTGCAGATGAGGTTTCAACGTGACAGACACTCAAAGATTCACACAAAGATGTTAAAAAGTAGAACATAAAAGAACGTAAAGTAATTGATCTCATAATTAATAATGATAGTAAAAATAATGCCTGCATAAAAAAGAATAAATACCGTACACACATTAAAATAGCATTCTCAGATTCTGATTCTCAGAAATGTGAAACTGAATAGGATTATTGTTATTGAAGGACTGTTTAGAAAAATACATCATGTTCAAACACATCTGTGCATAAAAATAAATTGTGCAAATAGCAGCAGGGAGGTGTTGGGGGCAGCGATGGTTATAAAGTCCAATGGTTGCTGGGAGGAAGGATCTACGACAGGGGTGTCCAAACTTTTCAAGATGGGGGCCAAAATCTCCAAGTTAAAAGTCTTCGGGGGCCAAATAATTTTTTTATTTTATTTTAAAAATGCAAAAAAATTGTTTTAGAGTGATTTTCTGATTTTGTACTGCTCAAAAGTAGACATAAAAGGGTTTCGTATGTTTGCTTCAGTAAAAATAAAAGCATCAAATTCCCTGGATTTGATTGGTCAGTTGTTTTATAGTTTCTTGAAAATAAATTCTAGTATGTTTTCAGCAACAAGAATGGGATCTGGGTCCCTCTTTCTTCAGTAAAGCAGCTGGATTTAGCCAGATGTTATGAAAGAAGTTCACGTCTGCTGTTTAGTAAGAGTGTTTTTGATTCTATTTACCAGGAAATGTAATTAAAAGAATAAACCTGGGCAATGAAAAGCTAATTCTTCAGATTGAACTGAAACATTTACGTTTAAAAAGACAACATTTTAAAAAAGGACTAAATTCTACCATTTTGGAAATGCAGTTGAGGGCCACAGAAAATCACTCAGAGGGCCACAAGTGGCCCCCAGGCCGCACTTTGGACATGCCTGATCTACGATAACGCTCCTTTGTGCACCTCCTTTTGTGCAGGTCAGCCTGACATGCTTAGTTTGTTTTAAAGGCCCCATAATATGCTAAATTCTTTCTGAAGGTCTTTTAAGTCACATCTGTCCCAAAGACTGACCCAAAAGTGCAAGATGGCTCTAAAATAAATTAAAAAAAAATACAAGAATAAACAAAATCGTCAGAAATGGAATTATATAATTATAAAAAACATTTTCTCTTTTGTTTTGAAAAACTTTGTGGTAAATGTTCTACAGTGTCACTTTTAAACAGGAATTTTAGAGCAAATATTTATTTACTTAAATATATTTTGTGAAATTATTTGTCCAGTTCTTCCACCATGATGAGACATTAAACCAGTAGCAGTAACCAGTCATAGGAATGCTCAGTTCATAGGACTTTAGTTTGTACTTTTTTTTAAAGCTTTGCATCATAATTCAGCTTATGATGTTGACTAGCTTATTTAACTTGTAAATAGTTGGTACAAAATGTATTTTGAGTAGCACTAAAAGTATCCAGAGGTGGTAGTACTTGTACCACAATTAGAGAACTGTGTCTGTAGAGACTCCTGGAAACTACTATCCATTACTCTCTCCTCCAGCCAGGTTTAGTTTGGAACAGAAACATGGTGACACTTTGTCAGCTGCTGCCCCCTGCTGGCTGCTAATGGAACTGAAGCCACAGGTTTACAGATTCATCCACTGAAGTCAGAAAACTTCATGACGTTTAGAGTTCAGGTAGAAATATTCAGCACAAACGGGTTCTACAGAAAATCAGCAGCATTTAGGTGGGGAGTGATCAGTTCAGTAAAAGCAGAAGGTTCCACTCATAAAATCTGTTTCCCAAATGTTAATTTTATGAAAAATGATCATCCAGCCCAGTGCACAAAGTTCTCACAACAAGTTCAAGTACTACAGGATCAGGGAGGAGTTCCACTGCAGAACGTCCTCAGTGCAGCTTAGGGTTTGACTTTTCCTTCAGTAAGAATGAAAATATTTAAAGGTGTCAGAACTTTAGAAGGAGACTTCTAAACTGCTGCTTTCTTCAATTTAACAATTTACAAAGCACCATTTAAAAATCAGTGAGAACTGCTGTTTCAGGTGAAGACAGTTAAAAATCTAATTTAAATCATGTGATGAACTGATAAATCGATCTGTGCTGCTCTGAGAACAGTTCTGGTCCCTCTGAGGTTCAGAAAATTAACGACTGTCATGACTGATGGTTAAAAGGCTGAATTAAAGGAGAAGTTTTCACTTGGTACCAGAGTAAACCGTCAGCGACGTCATCGTCAGCGTCCAATCATGTTTGTTTAGAATAAACTTTAAGTCTCGGTTTGAGATTTGGTCATTAGTGATGTGATTTATGAGCAGCTAACATCACGTAAAAATAAAAATGAACTGATGCAGCATTCAGACTTTTCTATTTAATTACCAGAAGGCAAATTTATTATTAAAGCTGGAATAACGTGGTTTAAATGATAAAGGTTTGTAGGGTTTCTGAAGCCAGCAGGGACCCTGCAGGAAATCTAAAATGACAAATAAAAGTGGACGAGAGGTAGAGTGTAAAAATAAAAGCTTGTTATGGATTCGATCACAAACTTTAAAGATGCATAATCTGGGATTATCTGTTCAATCTGTCAAACAAAAAGGAAAATAATCCAATATTAAAGCTGTGGTTAAATACTATAATGCCTGAGTACTCCGGTTAGCGTGTTCATTTGAATACTATTACTACTAGTATTACTTCTAGTCACTATCGGCTTCATTAGAGCAGCAAACATCCTAATCAAGTCAACCCCTGTACCTGGTTTATTAATCTCAGTATTTCACATGAACTCATTTAGTTTGTTGCTCCCAGCGGCCGTTAGCAGGAGTCGTCTCTAACCAGTTCCTCTGAGCAGCAGGTACACGGCACAGACGGTGATGGCGGTGGCGGTGTAGGTAAACACGGCGTTATAAACGGTGTTGGTTCTGATTTGTTCTCCTAATGTCCTCTTTGTGTCCTCCAGACTTCTCACCACTGCCTCAGACCCCCACTGGTCTTCTGTCCCTGGACTCTCAAACGGCCGCTGACCACTCCGTGTTTCAGGATGTGGCTCAGTGAGCGCTTTGGTCTCCAGCAGTTCTCTCACCGTCACCAATTCACCCTCAACCCGAAGGAGGCCTTTTTCAAGTTGTCCCAGCTGTGGCTGGAGGGACTCCAGGAGGGACTGGGTCTTCTGGCTGCCCATGTTGAGGGATTTTAGTGCTGAAAGAGATAAATGAGGTGAGAATTGAGTCTGTCCTTCGTTCTGAGGAGCGCTGCTCTTCTGTGTGAAGGTTTCAGCCAGAGCGACCCTGAGGCTGTCGATGAGAACTCTGAGCTCGTCCTGCTGGGAACGATGGTTTCCAGCCTGGACTTTGAGGGCCTCTTGTAGACTCTCTGGTCCTTTCTGAGCCTCCAGCAGCAGATTCTTCAGCTCCTACAGAGACAAGAGGATACAAGTCAACGGAAACCTGAAGGAACCAGTCAGCGACAACACGTTCTCTGTCTGATCATTGAATGAACGCACTAAAAATGTGATTACATTTCACTTTTTTCTGTCACTTTGCTTTGGAATCTTAAATAACATGATTCGTTAAGATCAGAAGTCCTTATATTTGATTCTCTTTTGTTTTACCAACACACACTAACCCACAAAGACATTTTCATAAGTAAACATGTCATCCTTAGAGAATGTTTCACCTGTGTGGGGGTGGATGAAGACACTAATTTGAATTATTCTACTGCACTGAGAGCAGTCTAAATCAGGGGGAATGCTCCCTGGTAACTGTGAACACAACTAAAGCTGAGTTTATCACCTGTTTCCAGTCAGTACGATCACTCATTGCTAGTAACTGTTGAGACTGTTTTACATCCCAGGAAACTCATCAACTGGATCAATTAAACCACGAAACCCTGTGTCTTGTCTGCAGTTCACACCACAGTAATTAGCAGTAAATACTTCCTGCTTTTCAAAGTAAAAGTCAAAGTTAAAGCCAGGTGTATGCGGTGAGTGTAGCAGGCCCCTCTTGTACCTGAAGGCGAACACGGTTGATGTATGTTGATCCCATGACCCCGATCAGGGCTCCAAGCACCGAGCCAATGATGGACCAGTTCTTGGTGCGCTCCGCCCTCGTCCTCTCCTTTTCGTGGCTTTCCCTGACAGCTGCTGAAAACAAAGAGAACTTCTCCCTCTCTGAACTCTCAGAGTTCTCATACGCAGTCCGGAGGCGACGCTCCTCCTGCAGGGATGAGAGGTTCTTTAAAAATCAAGCTCCATAATCTCATCTGTTATTCCATACATCAAGTTGCTTTAACAGTATCAGACACTCGAAACAGCAATAGTTACAACACATATACAACATAAATAAATGCTCTTCTTCCTCTGAACTCCAACCATCTGAATCAAAAGGATGATTCGTGCTGCCTGTTCTCGTCTCAGCTAACCTGCAGCAGCTTGTGCTCCAGTGTAGCCAGCTCCAGATAGTGAGCCTCCTCCCTGGACACTCTGTCCAGTCGGTCTCGGACCTCTTTCAGCCGACCCTGCAGGGCCTCCAGGCTTGTATGAGCCTCACGCACAATCCCTCTGGCCACCATGAACGCCTCCTCGGCCTGAAGAAACACACATCTGTCACTCAGTACTTTACATAACAGTAAATTTTCTTTAGAAACATTTTTGAGGATGTTGGTTTAACTTCAGGTTCTAGTTTTAAGTGTTGTCAAATTGTTATGATCAGATGTTTTTCTGGTTTCATTCAGTACATCAGTGTAGATCTTGGTCTGCTGACCTCAGCCACTTTACTTTGAGCCTCTCGGACCTCGTTGAGTCCTACGAACTCCTCATATCTCCCCCACCAGTAATTCACTGTGGCTGTGGCTACCTGAGCTGACCTCTGACTCCACTGCCGCCCCAATTCTCCTGTATGCTGAAGGAACAAAGGTCATGAAAAGATAATGAAAATCAAAACAATAAATGTTATTCTGATGAGTCTGCTTGTTAGCTGTGATGTCTGTGATAAACTCACTGTACCTGCAAGGCTAACAGGGTGTGTTCCTTTAGCACCTCAGCTCTACCCTTCTGTTCAGGAGAGGAGGAGTTAGCAGGTGGAGAAGGTCCAGGATGCTGCTGGGTGCTGTAGGTTTGGACCTGAGAGATTCTGCCAGGCAGGGAGTTACGGGACAGACAGCATGATGAGCCACGAGCCCAAAGATAGATCTGAGTTCCCCTGTAACTGAGACAGTAACATTCAGAATAACCATAAACGTCTGGGATGTATTTGAAGTAAAATCAGGCGCAACATTTAAATCGCTCCTCTGGCCTGTACTGTGTAAACATACTTCATTGAAAAGGGTGACAGTCAGATGTGAAAGTTGTGAATTTGCTACCACAGCTACAGGGTCAAGATTCCTGTAAAAAAACAAGAACATAAATCTGGTTAAAAGCTTTTTATCTGTCTCTCACACATAGATTAAGACATTATTTGAATTTAAGCAAACCAAGTAATAGTTTCAAAAGTTCAAAAGGAAACTAAATAATTGGGGGGGGGACTACAGAAATATAAAAGTTTAAAATTCACAAGTTTAAAAGGTAAACTAAAAAAACTATTAAAATAAATATGAAAATTATAAAACAACAAATCAAATAAATCAAATAACTGAATAAAATAAAGTATTCAAGGAAAACAACTAAATTTAAAGTTAAAAAGTTTAAATATTTAAAAAGGGAAACTAAATAACAAAAAAGAAATTTAAAAAGAAAAGAAAAAAATTGAAAAATGTTTTTAAACTAAGTAATACTCAATGGTTGAAGCTTTAAATCTCCTAGTATTTTAATGAGTTACCATTAAAGGGTTAATTAGTTAGCGTTTAAAAGAATGGATGTGTTTAGTCTGAAATTATTTTACAACTCCTACATTTCCTAGATTATCACACCTTTTATTTACAGTTTTCTAAGAATAATGAGTAATATTGAAAACAGAACTGTCAACAGAATTCATCCAAAGCCAACTATTTACACACGGGGCTCTTCAAACTTCGTATTTTTTTCGGACAATTAGAGAAAATAGACTGTTTACACAGATTTCTTTACGTAATGTATAATATTTACTCCATGGATTTGTTTCATTTTCAACTAGCTCCTCTTGCTAACAACCCGGCTATTTGACTTCTCCTAAGTCTAAGTGTCGGAGAGATTCTGTGACGGTGCTAAATAAATAAGCGACGTATTGGAATAAATGTACCTGTTTTCTTCGGAGTTGTCAAAGCATTTAGATGTCTTGGACAAATATTTTTTAAATTAAATTGTTGGCATCTTGATGTAAATGAGGCAGGCAGTTAAAGTTTTACTCAGGCAGGTAATGGGGATTCTGTTTCCGGCACTTTGGGGTCCTAACAGCGCGGAATCAAACGACAGCTGACAGCGTTATAGCTCTACATTTTGGTTTATTAAACTTATTTAAACAAGTTTTAATCATGTCTGGAAGAGAAGGTGAGATATTGCATTATTTTTTTAAATTATAGAAACAGAGTTTTCACAGCGTCCTAAATTTGATACCGTTTTTGTCAGCGCGGATTAAGCTAACAAATGCTAAATCAAACGGTCTTGTATTTCACCAAACACTGCTGTAGATTTCCCACATTAATATTTATTTTTATTTAGAGAACTGCATGCGTTAGGCAACTTGTATCTGCAGATTCGTGATAAATGTAAGTCAATCACTGGATCATTCGGCTTAGAAAATTAATTGAAACGTCCACGCAGTTTTAAGAAACCGAATTATTTATTGACTAAGGACCAATATATTCAGTGATGCCCAGTGACCATGATTAAATAAGGATGTTCAGCTTGCATATCAGTAAAGCAACAATGACTGTTGTTCTTATTAAGTAATCATGTTTTGTAAAATGATAACTTAAGTGAATCTGGCTGCTTGCGTGACAAATCTTCTCTCGTTTATTTTTTTCAGGTGGCAAAAAGAAACCCCTTAAGGCACCCAAAAAACAGAACAAGGAAATGGATGACGTAAGTGTTGTATTGTCAGACATTTACATGGTTTTCCATCCATCTATCGATTTTCACAACCGAATGATCCGGGAGTGTTGTCATTTTTAGATATCTTGAATAATGAAAAGTACTGACCTGCCAACATCTCAGGGATCAGTGATATATTTTCAAATGTCAACTATTAAGACTTTTGTATCAAATAAATTGGACTTGGTGGAAAGTTAAGTTTGCTTTTGACTCTGGAAACATTTGACTTAATTTGTGACTAAGAAGACAGGTTTTATTAGTAGACTATAAGCTGCATGTATGTCTACAGGAAGATGTTGCCTACAAGCAGAAGCAGAAGGAAGAACAAAAGGCCATGGATGCGATGAAGGCCAAAGCGTCGGGAAAAGGACCGTTGGGTAAGACGATGTTGATATTAGCATTTACCAGACCTGAATTTTATTAGTCATTGACTAAATCTTTAATGCATTTATTTTCAAATTTTGTGATGATGTAGTCTTTGCAATGAAAGGTGTTTATAATTTGGAACTTAAGTGGTCTGAATCGTAAAAAAAAAAAAAAAAAGTTATGCATTCATGTATGTTTAATCCTGTAGGGCTGAGCTGATACTGAGTTCTTTCATAAATAAAGCTTACTTCAGTATGTAATTTAATGCAACTTAAAGTTACCCCCCCCACACACACACACACTTCTTCTGCATGCATTCAGCGTTTACAAACGTTGGAACACGGCTTTGACTTCACCCAGGTATTCCTGTCATCCTCAGTCCGTTGTCGAATCAAAACTACAATTTAAGCAACAGTCAGTGAAAGAACCAATTCAGAGTATTTTTTTCTAAATGTTGGGACGTTTTTATCAGACCGATGCCCTGAATAATTCACATATATAACAGTAAGTTTATTATGATGCTATGATATTTTAAATGCTCAGAAGTTCCTTGTAGGACAGAAAACTTTAATTATACTTTCCAGTTTTTTATTTTTCAAACCCTGGCGGAGTTGTTCTGTTGTTTTGGTTATTTAGGAGTGTAAGTGGTGCCACTAGAACCCCGGTTAACACCCGTGTTCCTGAACCAGCTCTGTTCCTGTTCAGTTACCTCGGTGTGTACAGTTAACACTTCACAGAACCAGTGTTTCCATGCTGCCTGTCTTATTTATGGTTTCAACAAAGGAAGTCCTGGTGCTTTTAACTTGTTTATATATTTGTAAATGCTCTTTGTGACATTTAACATCTGCTCCGGTAAAACCACCTCAATATACTTTTCATTTGACAGTAATCGGTAATCCAAAGTAGTTTGTTGAAAGGTTGCTTGAGTTGGGATTTATTTTTACCCCTCATACATTTTGAATGAAACAATTTGTGGCTTCCTGTGGTTTTGGAGAAAGTAATATAATAGATATTTGTTCAGTTTTGACCAACAGCTTCTACAGTTTACCTGGACCACTTCACCCATTTTCTTTTTTCTGTTCCCTTTACAGCTAGTGGAGGGATCAAGAAGTCGGGGAAGAAGTAAACTCTGAAGATGCTTTTTGTTTGTTGTTTTAATCCCTGCCTGGCTTCCTGTATGCGTCAAGACCTCAGTTTGATTTACTTAGTTAAATTAAACCCAGTCAGACTCAGAACTTGTTCTATTACTGAACTCGTCCAGCTCTGAAACAGTAAATGAAATCATTTTGAGGAATTCAAAGATGAACGGGTGTTATCAGAAAGGCAAACCACGACTCCCTTCTGACTGTTAACTAGACTTTAGTTCATATTTCATTCATTCAGATGTTTAAATAAATAAAAATCCATGAACCTGAGATGGAAATAAACATTTTGAAAATGACAGTTTGCTGTAACACATCAGCACAGACCATCCTGATTGCTTTCCTTTAACTTTTGTTGTGTTATAAAGTGGGAGATGTCAATAAAGTTTTTTTGTAATTACTGCTTGTTTTAATTCTTGGTTTGTTGGAAAGAGAAAGGAAACTGTCAGTAATACAGATCAGCTGATTGCCCAAAATGTAGTTAAACCAACAGGTTTCATTCAGTAAATGACTGAGAAGTAGGATGATGTCTGTGGTAATGGATCATCTACTCAGTCATAAATACTTTGATGTATTTACAGTGCTGTGAAAAAGTATTTGCCCCCTTACATATGACAGAAATCTTTATCAAAGATAACCTGAGTAAATATAAAATGTAGTTTTCAAATTATTTGTTTAAAGGCTCCACATGCACCTCTCTAAAATAAGAACTCAACATCTAAAGCCCTGCAGGCCTCACTTTGTTAAAAGTTAAGGTCAGAGGTCATGTTACATCAATAAAGAGGTGGGACAAAAATGGCCTCCAAAATTGTTCCAAGGCTGACCAACAACACAAAAGCCCGTCGTCTCATATTAACTAAAAACATCTTAGTGCTCCCAAAGACTTCTGGGTAAATGTTCTATGCACTGAGACAGAAGTGTTCCATCAGAAGGTGTGTGTCCCGTTCCTCCTGGAGTCGAACTAAATCTGTAGATCATAAAATCATCCTAACAGACGTGGTGGTCTGGTCTTCAGGACCTGGACCACTGATGGAACCATGAATTCTGCTGACTACCAGAAAATCCTGTAAAATGTCTGACCTTTGACCTTAATCAGGCTGTTAATGTTGGAAACACTCTCCAATGTGGCTCAATTGAACACTTCTAAAGAAGAGAATGTCCTCCACAGAGACGTGAGACTCTACTAGTCATCACTAACCAGGAGTTACAACATTTTAGTGAGAAACTACTTCTCCACACAGGACCAGGCTGGTCTGGATACAGTTTTTCACTCAAAACAATTAAATCATCTACTGGCTGCATTGGTGGTGCAGCTGTTAGCACTGGTACCTCGCAGCAAGAAGGTCGCAGGTTCAAATCCCGGTTGGCTGTCTGCGTGGAGTTAGCATGTCCTCTCCCTGCATGTGTAGGTATCCTCCAGGTACTCTGGCTTATTCCTACAACGTGCCTGGTTGGTCACAAAATGTAAGTCACTTGGGACAAAAGCGTCCTCTACACTGCAAAAACTGATTTCTAAGAGAGTAAAACAGCCTTGTTTTTAGACATTTTGTCTTATTTTTGTCTATAAAGAAAATATATCCTTACAGCCCTACTTGAACTAGGCCAAATCTTCTTAAATATGGTCAAATTTTCTAGATTTGAGCAAAAAAATCTGTCAATGGGGTAAGCTACATTTGTTTGGCTAGATTAACTTTGCTATTTTTAAGAAATCTAGCCAAACAAATTTTAAAGTAAAGTTTATCTTCAGGAGGTTGGATGAAGAACAACAGCTGACCTTAAAGTCAGGGTCAGTTTGACCAATTCAGAGTGGATAAAGAGCAGAATATGGAACCTTTAAACAACTAAATTATCATTTGAATATTGTATTTACTGTTTCTCTTTGTCTGATAATAAAAGCTGTTTAAGTGACCAAAACCAGAGACATCTGTAAGGAGGCAAACGTGTTTTTACACCACTGTAACCATAACTAACCAATTTTTGTTCCCTCTTTCCGTTTATATTAACACAATAATGATGCATTGTGACATCATTTCTCTTCTAGCTGCTTAAAATAAAAACAGCTCAACTGCAAATGTAATTTCCTAAGGTTAGTGAAACACATTTTTATAGAAATAAAAATAAACTAAAAATGTTCCATTTGTAATAATTAGTGGTATTTAGATTTTCTGATTGTTAAAGAAACCTAAAATTTCAGTTTAAAAATCACTTTTTAAAAAATGTGTGAATGAAAACTAAAAAAAGTTTAATTCTTTGATAAAACTCCTCAGTGACATTGTTCTTATTCTTTATTTACTGTTATTAAAGTTAATATTGTTTGATGGTTATGTTGGCAGCACTCTCTTTACCGACTCAGAGCCAACACTTTTAATAGTACTTTATATTTCCAGATGGTATAATTCTCCTCCTATGAGACAGTTTTCTGAACTGACCTTTCATGGAAACAGAACTTGTGTTTGCTCCTCCTACTAAAGGCGTGTCCACATAACGTCTGAGCAGAGTGACAACCTGCTGAGAAGGAAGTGAATTAATGTCAAATAACACACTGCCACTCCCTCCAGGAAATACACTGCACCGCACAGTATCACTGATCAACAAAACCCATCAGATTATCAATAATATCCACCTATCGTCCACCCAGAGGGAGACGAGTGGACACAGGATTCAGTCAGGAGTCCAGATGTGGGCCCCTCTAAACCACATCTGGACCAGTACTGGGTCCTCATCCTGATCTGATGGGGATTTCAGTTTTATAATTGAGTTAGTCAAAGTACTTGTGTAGGAGCCAAAGTTGCCGCCCACACTTTGTTTGTTATGGTTGCACAGGTGTTTTTTGTCATGCGTTTTCACCTGGGGTAATTGCATTAAGGGGGGCGTGGTTGCACACATTTAGGAGTACCTGCACGCTCGACAAACGTCAGCATGAAGTGATGTTTTGTAACTTTTTCTGTTGACCGTCATTTTTAACTGTCACTATTTTCAAATAAATAACAAGTCTACAAGCCATCAGTATGGATTATTGGAGACGCGTCACAGAACAAAATCGCCTCAGCCGGCCAGCGGCTACAAGTGGATAGAAGTCGCTACAACTTGAATAGAAAAGAAATAGACTTTATTGTCCCCCATGCAGCAAAGTGACAGTAAAACTGTACTAAAGTGTACTACAGTACATCAACTATAGAAGTATATACCTAGTACACTAGTAGTAAATAGAGGAGTACTTAAAAGTGTATTTTTGTAAACTTAAATTACCTTTATAAAGTTTATACTTTTATAAACTTAATGTTTAATTAGTTCAAAGAAGTACCAGTATACTTTTTAGTACATTTAGGGGAGAACGGGGTTGGTTCTCACGCGTTCTGCTTTCATGTGAATTCCAGAACAATGCTGTATTTAGTCAGTCTCATTTCAGAGTCAGAACAGAGAAACTTCATCCTGTTCGTTCTGACCCTCAACCTCATCGCCTGTTTGGAATTCAGAGACGTTTTCTGCTCACCTTATTTCCTCTTAAACCTCAAGCCGAATTCACATCAGACTGAATCTCATATTGTGTGGATTTGAACCTCGTGGATTATTGTATCTGCTATATATGCTATATATATATATATATATATGCTATATATATATGCTATATATATATATATATATGCTATATATATATATATATATATGCTATATATATATATGCTATATATATATATGCTATATATATAGCATATATATATATAGCATATATATATTATATATATATATAATATATGTCTATAAAAGACTGATCAGACTCTATTTAATCTATATCAATGTAATTACTCTACTTCTCAAAGGAGCTCTTCGTCTGAGTAGAACACCTACCTTTAACACACTGATGCCCTACAAAAACATAACTATGATTAGAAGGAACGAACCACTAATGTGACCTTACACCGACCCCACTGCCGGGCAGCGGCGGATCCAGAACGTTTTTCTAAAGGTGGTAAAGACGTGGCGTGAGACTCCATCAGATTTCCACAGGAATCATTTATTTGATGCTTTTATACCTGATTTCAGGTCAGGTGTATACATATTTACGGGGGGGGGGGGGGGGGGGGGGGGGGTATTGGACTTTTCCCCACTTCCAAAGAGTGGAGAGGTTTAAAACACAGAGACAGAATCTGAAAAAGATTTCAGAAAATAAACTTTTATAATGATAAAAAATCGTTTGCATTTTATTAAAAGTTTGTCAATGCCTACAGCCATCAGAGTTCTGTCTCTCTCAGACCTGTTAGCTGGTCTTTAGAAGTCCTCCTGTCCTCCACTCATTACAGAACTGGTTACCTGTATAAACACCTGTCCACACTCAGCCAATCAGAGTCCACCTTCTCCTCCATGTCTGAGTGCAACAGGGACTAAACTGTAGATCTACACAAGGCGGGGACGGGCTACAGGACACCAGGCTAACAGCTGGGTGAGACACTCCAGATGACTGTTAGTCTCCCTCAGACTGGAGCTCCATGAAGACCTGGTCTGGTGGAGAATCAGTGATCAGGAGAAAGGTGAGAGGTCAGCCCAGAACTACAGGAGAGGACCTGGTCAGTGACCTGAAGAGAGCAGGGACCACAGGGTCAAAGGTCATCATTAGTACACCGTTGTGGATTAAAGTCCTGCAGTAGGTCCTCCTGCTGAAGACAGGACATGTCCAGGTCCATCTGAAGTTCACCAGAGACCATCTGGATGATGCAGAGGAGGTCTGAGAGAAGGTCAGGAGGTCAGAGGAGACCAGGATAGAACTTTATGGTAGAAAGTCCACTCTCTGTGTTTGGAGGAAGAAGGATGAGAACAATCTGAAGAACACCATCCAGACCATGAAGCACGGAGGTGGAGACATGTTTGAGACAGGAGGACTGCACCGTGAGGAGAGGATGGATGGATCCTTCCCTCAGTAGAAGCACTGAAGATGTGTCATTTTAAAATGTACTTCCAGACATGTTGAGGTCATTAGCCAAGTTTTTATTTACCTTTAACCTTTACAAATGCAGACGTTCCCATTTACAGCATACGATTTCTTTGTCAATTTTCTATTTTTTATGTTGTTTCCTTAAAGCAGCACTGAGCGACTTTTAACCAGTAGGGGGCAGTAGGAGGCTATGATTGAAAGTTTCACTTTTACTATCGTAAATCATCTCACGCCTGAACTATGAAAATCTTTCAGAACATTATTTTCTACTATATTTCACCATGTGGTTAATAATCAGACTGGTTAAACTGTGAAATGCTCGCTGAAACGATCCCTCCTCGGCAGAAGTCCTCCCCCTAGCGTTGTTAGACCGGTTCTGCCATAAAGCAGAAGGTGACATCATCGGCCGAGGCACGGGCCGGGGCTCAAAACTGTCTAGTGCGGTATCTGGCCAGTAGAGGGGAGCAGAGTGCTGTCAAACATGAAACTGGTCAAGTTTCTAACTAAATAATCATTGAGATCAATTTTAATGCTCCAACTTGAAGTGTTAAAAACTGCTCAGTATTGCTTTAAATCAGACGAATAAGAGTTTTTTATTTAGAAAACCTAACACAAACTTTGTTTTTAAATGTTGACTTTAATTGAGCAGAACTGAATCATGGGTACCTGCTTCAAACTGTGGTTCCTGTCTCACCATTATGATAAACCGTCATCTTCTAATGGGTGGATTTCACACGGGGTACCTGTTTCTGCACAACAGGACGTTTTTAAGTTGCTGTAAAATGTTTTTGTGTTCCTTGAAATGCACTTTAAAATAAAAAGTATTATTTATTATTATTATTATTATTATTATTATTATTATTATTATTGTTGTTGTTGTTGTTGTTAGTAATAGTAGTATTTATTTATTTATTTTCTGCTGATCCGAAAAATGATCCAATCTTTGACTCAAATCCGTGATCCGATCCTATCTGTGAGTCTTTGTCCAGCACTGGTGCAACACACAAAAAAAACCAACAACAACAACACCATCATAAATAATTCCCTACACTCCAGAAGTATTATGTAAACATCACATGACATGATGACATCATAGCTGATAGCCCCTCCCTATTGCCATTTTAGTTGATGGCCCCGCCCTATTGCCATTTTAGCTGATGGCCCCGCCCTATTGACATTAAAGCTGATGGCCCCGCCCTATTGACATCAGAGCTATTGCCTTTGATGTCTGTACTCTAGTATATCTTTAACTCATTCCAGTTGACTCTTCAGAGAGACGACACAGTGCAGCTAAAGTCTGTTAATCAAACTCAACTCAGTAGAATTTAGTTCTATCAGAACTCACTTAAACCAGAAATGGAATTCAAACGATCTAGAACCTTTGAATATTCTCGGTTTGACAGCCATGAGGAAAATCACGACTACGAACAAAGTCTAGATTTTGAAGAGAGCGACGAAATTCTAGATTTTGACGAGAGCAACGAAATCATAGATTTTGAAGAGGGCTACGACTCAGATAGGTGTGAGAGTCCGTTCTCACGGGAAGAAATATTGACTCCTGAACCTGAGGATTTCTATCAGGAGCCTGCTTTTTCTCCAGGAACACAACGTCCTCAATGTGTGGAAGTTCAAAAGGAAAACAGGTTTATTCCACCAAAACTCAAATTCACAACCCAACTCCCAACAATGTTTAACCCTTCATGGTTTGACAACAGCAAGAAAAAAGAAAAATTGTGTCAAAGTCCTGTCTCTCTTGAAAAAACAGAGACTCGTCAGTCTGACGATCAGGAACCTGCTTTTCCTCCAGAGACACAAAGTCTTCAAACCGTGAACAATCAAGAGGAAACAAAGTTTTCTCCATTTAAACCAACATTTACAACCCAACTCCCAACGTTTGAACCGTCATGGTTTAACAACTGTAAGGGAAAGGAAAAAAGTCCTGTCTCACTTGAAGAAACAGAGACTCGTCAATCTGAGGACATCTGTCAGGAACCTACTTTTCCTCCAGAGACACAAAGTCCTCAAACCGTTGAAATTCAAGAGGAAACCAGCTTTTCTCCACGTAAACCAGAAATGACAACCAAAGCTTCACAAATGGATAAACTTTCATGGTTTAACAACTGCGAGGAAAATTGTAAACTGTGTACAAATCATGTCTCAGTGGAAGAAATATTGACTCTTCAATCTGAGGACATCTATCAGGAACCTGGTCTTTCTCCGGGGACACAAAGTCCTCAAATCGTTGAAATTCAAGAGGAAACCAAGTTTTCTCCACTTAAACCTGAAATGACAACCAAACCTTCACAAATGGATAAACTTTCATGGTTTAACAACTGTGAGGAAAATTGTAAACTGTGTACAAATCATGTCTCTATTGAAGAAATATTGACTCGTCATTCTGAGGACATCTATCAGGAACCTGGTCTTTCTCCAGAGACACAAAGTCCTCAAATCGTTGAAATTCAAGAGGAAACATGCAGCTTTTCTCCACTGAAACCAGAAATGACAACCAAAGCTTCACAAAAGGATAAACTTTCATGGTTTAACAACTGTGAGGAAAATTGTAAACTGTGTACAAATCATGTCTCAGTTGAAGAAATATTGACTCGTCAATCTGAGGACATCTATCAGGAACCTGGTCTTTCTCCAGGGACACAAAGTCCTCAGATTGTGGAAATTCAACAGGTTATCAATGTTAAAAGAAAACTGCAAAATAAAAGAGACAGTTTAAAGAAACAAAGTTTAAACAAAGATAAGGTCCTCATCAATGAGAATTTGAAAAAGGAGGTCAAAGATCTGACAAAAACCAACGCTGACCTGACTGAGATGCCGGCCCACGCTTCCTCCGACAAAAAGCAGGCAGAGATGAAAGTTCATGAGGAGCAAAAGAACTTCAGTCACCAGCTTAACGTAAAGAGCTCCCTCTTACAGGCGGTGGAGAAAGAACTTAACAAAGTACGGGAGCTCAGACAGCAAACTGAAGAAGATCTGAAAAAGTTCAGAGACGTCTTCAGTGTCAACGAGAATCTCAAGAAGGAGATCAAAGAGTTAAAACAAAGAAACATGGAGCTCCTTGAGATGAAGGAACATTCAAGTCAAACTGTGACCGACCAGAAGGTTCTGGAGGAACTGGACCACCTGAAACTCCAGCTCACAGAAAAAAATGAACTTTATTCTGACTTGGAAAGAAATTTTACTAAAGAAGTCCAAAGAAGAAACTCTTTAGAAGTCGAGTTGATGAACAGCAGAGATGTCAATACAGAACAACTCAAAGACCTTCAGCTGCTTCAGGACAGAAACGTCGTCCTCAATGAGGAGTTGAGACGACTCAAAGAGGAGCAACAAGAATCAGACCAGATGGTTCTGGAGGAGCTGCAGGACATTCAAGTCCTGCTTGCAGAAAAAGATGAACTCTGTGCGGACTTGGAAAGACGTTTTACTAAAGAACTCCAAAGTAGAAACTCTTTAGAAGTCGAGTTGCTCAACAGCAGAGATGTAATGGGAAAACAGCTCAAAGACCTTCAGCTGCTGCAGGACAGAAACGTCGTCCTCAATGAGGAGTTGAGACGACTCAAAGAGGAGCAAAAAGAATCAGACCAGAAGGTTCTGGAGGAACTGCAGGACATTCAAGTCCTGCTTGCTGAAAAAGATGAACTTTGTGCGGACTTGGAAAGAAGTTTTGCTGAAGAAGTACAGAGCAGAATCGCTTATGAAGTCCAGCTGAAGATCAACAGCAGAGACGAAAAGACTCAACTGTACAGGGACCTTAAGAAGCTGCAGGACAAAAACAAGTCCCTCAGTTACGAGGTGAGACGACTCAAAGAGGAGCTAAAAGAAGCAGAGCTGAACAGATCCAAGGATGAAACCAAGTTTAGGAGGCAAATATCAGATCAATCATCAGCGATAGATGATGGTGAGAGAAGATATCAGACTGAGCGAGATCTGAGAATCCAGCTGGAAGATGAGCTGGATCAGATCAGGGACCAGGTCCAGGTCAATACTGACCTCAAGACCAAGGTCATCATGTTGGAGGAAACCAACACTGAGCTCAGTAGGTCCATTCAAGAACTGCAGCTCGAGCATAAAATGATTGAAGAGCAACAGGCCGCTGAGATCAAGAGCCTCCAACAGCAGCTTCAAGAAAAGGTCAACAGCCCCGTTGAACTGAAGCCTGCAGGAAAAGAGCCAGAAACATCTTTACCTTTGGACAGTCGGATAGAAAATCTGATTCTAAAACTGAGGATGATCTGTGAACAAAACCGGCAGGAGCAAATGGAGACAGATGTCAGGAACCAAACAGACATCTGCAATGAAATGGAAACATCTGCAGAAGCAAGTCTCCAGGAAGCAAACGGCCTCCTATCAGAGGATGACATCAGGCCTGAAGTCAACCTCCCAGAAAGAAGCAGAGAAGAAAAAGAGAAAATATCTGCATGGAGACGCTTCAAGAAGTTTCTGACTCCAAAGAGACGCCGTCAGAACAAAAAGTCCCAATCCTCCTAGGAAAACCTGTAACCTCCCTTCCCTTCCATCACACACGTCACCGTCAAGTCTACACAGCAACCAGGGTCTACCTCGCCTTCCACCAGAGGTACAAAAAAACACTGGTAGCACCAGGGTTCCCAGAGAGCAGGTCACCTGTTGACTGGACTTTCTGTGTCTCCTTGTGCCGCCAGGGGGTTTTCTCCGGGTGCTCCGGTTCACCCCGTCCAACCTCAGGTTGATTCGTGAATCGAAACTGGTCCTAGTCAATGAGAGTCTGTGTTCATAGTCAGGTGTGATGGAAAGGCAATCTGACGGCCGATGGCCCCGCCCACATTCAGTCATCCAGCCCCGACTTCCTAACAAACTATTTAAAAAATAGTTTTATAAATTAAAAAAACAATCAAAATAATAAACAAAACATTAAAAAATTAAATAAACATACAAACTAAATTGTTTAAAAATAAAACAATTAAAAAACATTTTAAAAATTTTAAAAACCTTTTTAAAAACAAAAACATTTTTCTAATACAAACTTATTAAAAACCAAAACAATAAAAAAAAAATTACAAAAACATCTAAAAAAAAAAAAACAAAAAACAAAAAAAAACATCCCTTCCGTGAATCGCCACCTTACCGTGGTGGACGGGTTTGCGTGTCCCAAGGAGCCCAGAAACGATGATGCTAGGAACTTTTTCCTCATGGTTGTTTGTGGTGAGGGGCCAGACTAAGAGCGATTCAGAAAATGTAGCTTAGTGGAGTCCAATCCTGCTAGCTGTCCTCAAAAGACATGCTCTTTAAAAACCTTTCTAAAAAACCATAATAGAGAAAACGTGCACATTTAGAGCTTTCTGAAAAGGTCATTTTGGGAACCTTCAAACGTTAGCTGCTTCAGCCTCCCAGGGCTGGACTATAAAGCAGGTTTCCTGCTCAGCCTACCATGGGTTACTATACTACTACCTGTTGTGGCAACAAGAGCGCGTTACAACACCAACTTGGGAATTTCACCCAAGGAAATACTTGACCGAGGCACATAGGGCCAACATTTGGAAACATTTTTATTTTCAATAAAATGTTAAATCAATAGCGTAAAATAAAGCAATAAAATACCAAAGCTGAGGCTAGCCAGTGGAGAAGGGTCAATAGCCTGGGAGAACGGCCCAACCCAAAATAAACAAGAAAAAGGAAGTCAACCCAAACACCCGGACACATGCACTCAGGAGTGAGGGGGGGCTTTGGCACTGCTGTCTCCACCTTCAGCACTCAGCCTGGAGCATAAAACACAAAAACTAAGAAAACTAGATAAAAAGAATATCAAATGGTGTCACTAAAATACAGATAAGAGTCCTGCTGCTAGGTTCCTTTGTGAAAAGAGGAAGGTTCCTCTGTACCTGGGGGGTGATAATGTTTATCTGCTGCCGGCATGCCAATGGACCAGCTGAACCTTCAGTCATCTGGGTGAGCCACACCAAGGCTGGGCTGCCACCCACCGGGTCTGATCCAAGGTCAGGCAGCTGGGCCCAGTTAGCCCTGAGCTAGCCCCACAGCCAGCAGCCTTACCAGACCGACTGACAGCCAGACAGTGAAGCTTGACGCCACTCGCACCTCACAGAACCTCCACAGGATAAGGAGCCGAACCCAGGTAGGAACCTTGAGCAGGTAAAGACAAACAAACCAACAAAAAACAGGCAGAACAGAGCAGCAGGGAGTCCTGAAGGAGGGGAGAGTCTCCGTCTCCAGACCAGACCGCTGTAGAGGCTCAGTGCACCACACCATTCCTTGTGTACAGCCTTAGCATCCTTCTCTCCTCAGGTAGTGGCAGAAATGACCCTTACCTGCAGCATCCTCATTTCTACTGACTACAAAGGCTCAAACCATGGGTCACATCCAGCACCAAGCTTGAATCTCACTGTGGGACTTTGTGCTGTCAGAGTTCATTTTTACAACACCTGAGAAACAAAGAATAAACAAAACAGTAGAAACAGGTATTAAAAAAAACATCAAATCAAGTTTTTCTTTACCTACTCAGGTCACACCAAAAAGCAAAAGGCACTGGTAACGGTACTCTCAGTGATGAGATGGGGTTCGACTCCCTGCAGTGCCCTGCTCATTGTGTTGATGTTGACAGGAGAGAAAACTGAGTTGGTTGGGAAAAAGTCTGAATGACCTGCAAATAAATCATCATTTAAAAGAGGGTCTCAAGCAGTGGCGGACCGGTGATCTGGAGACCTGAGTGGTTTCCTGGAGGCCTGCCTGCTGATCTGGCCCGCTTACTGCCTACGTTCAGGACGTGGTTGAGAAATAAATAAACAATCCGTCACGTCAGGGCATCTGCCCTCCTGAAGCTAAGAGACACAGCAAAGCTGGGCCACAGATCCCTCTCCTCTCTTTTTGTCAGTCTGTCAAAGCTCTGCAGACGCCTCGCCCCGACCCCTTCCGCTTGCCCACGCGTCTGAGTGACCAGATCGTCAGGCCAAGAGGAACGGGATAAACTTTAAAAGAAGAAAGCTCTGGACACAGAGGCATCAGAGCGCAGCAAAATAACGGACATGTTTGTCAGGAAGAGAAGAGGTGAGAATCAACAGACCCACAACAACCATCCATCACCACTAGCTTAATGAGGAGGTTAGCTAATGGGCTTCAACTGACTTCATAAAACTAGCTTTAAGTTGTAACAAAGGAATATGGTCAATTACATCAAAAATACATGATATTAATATTGGAATCCTTGTTTTATATCATTCTATTTAACCAGCAGTGGTGGACCGTCAATAGGGGGCGCTAGGGCGCCGCCCCACCATTCTCACAGAAGGAGGAAGAAGAAGAAGATTAGCATAAAAAAATAGTTTTAAAAGAACCATAAAAATTAAACTAAACGATCTATCCACTATACATACTGTAAGTGCTGTGTATAATCTGCATTTAGGTGTAGTTTTAAAATGTTCTCTCACCTTTTTTTACCAGACCAAAAGGTCGTGTGATGTACTTCCTGTTTCTTTGGGGGTCTTCTGGTGCACAAATCTTTACCATAGACCTACGCTATAACTGGTGCATGTACAATGGAACCCCCTTCAATACAAAGCATAGAAGAGCCCCGGGCAAAAGACGCAACCGGAGTCTCAGCTCAGATCAGGAAGTTCGCTCGTGGAGTTATTATGGAGGGAAAAAATGAATATTTATTCAAAGAATCCTTCCTGACAGCTTGTGACAACCCAGCTGATTGATTCCATGTGTCCTGATTTAATCAACTCGACGATGAGATAATTAGTTTGTTTTTTGTTTTCTTTTATTAACAATTTGTCGCTGTCACTGATTTTCTCTATTCAAAAACTCCTATGAGCTAATAGGAGACGCTAGCTGTTCTAAGTCCTAATGAGTGAGTTTATACCTTAAACAGTGACAAGTCTTTGTTATTGTTGTGGCCGAATGTTAGAGGAACGCTTATGGTGTTGATTGAATACTTTGGTTCATGTAGTTTAACCCGTTCTGAGGAGTTTTTTGTTACTTTTCCTTAAAACGCATGGCGCTCTATGGGAGTTTTGTATGAGTGTCCTAAAATCGTATTTTAACTTTTTTTTTTTGATGGACATATCGGTGGATTTGACTTTATTTTGTTGTTAATTCACTTCATTAGTTGAGCTGATTGTCATGACTTGCTTGGTTAGTGTTTGTTATCTGAATTGTAACATTAATTATCTGACTGTGTTAGTTAGAGATGTGTTTGTGGTGTCAGTAGGAAGCTGATTGTGAATATTAAGTTGTGTTTTGATCTTGTGTGTAGGTCAGGGTGTTTTTCCCTGAAACTCTTACAGCTTCTATGCTGATGGTGTTCAGATCTACCTGCCTCTGAAACCAAACAACCAGGACTGTATTCAGCCTTTACTCTGTTGCCTGAATGAGATCAAATCATGGATGAGCAGAAACGTTTTCCATCTAAATGACAAAAAGACCGAGACGATCTGTTTTGGCCATGAACACACCGACAGCCCCTCTGGTCTTCTTTGTCCTCTTGCTCCACTTCTCTGCTCATCAGTTAAAAACCTGGGTGCTTTTAAATTCGACAAACAAGTAGCCTCTGTTGTAAAGTCAAGTTTTTACCAGTTGAGAATCAAGGTCAAAGGTTATCTCCCTGCCAAAGATCTGGAGAGAGTGATCCACGCCCTCATACCCTCACGTCTGGATTCCTGTAACTCTCTGTACTTTGGTATTGATCATTCGTTAATCCGTCGTCTGCAGCTGGTGCAAAACGCTGCAGCTCGCCGTCTCACTGGGAAACAGATACGACCATCCTGCTTCACTGCACTGGCTTCCAGTTCATTTTAGAATCCATTTTAAAATCCTGCTGTTTGTTTTTAAATCTCTGAATGGACTGGCACCTCACTACCTTTCTGAATTTCTTCACTTTTATACTCCAGTCAGGACGCTCAGGTCAACAAACCAGCTCCTGCTGGAGGTCCCCAGAACCACCTGAAGACCAGAGGTGACCTCTGCCCCCCGGCTCTGGAACAGCCTACCAGAGCACAGTAGATCTGCTGAGACCCTGGGCATTTGTATCTGATCATATTGATATTATTCTAAGGTCTCCTCATGAAGACTTTATGATTTCTTTACAGTTTGATGTGTAGAATTAGACCTAACAGCGCCACATTGTTAGAGAACTGGTGGGAGGGATTTTTACCAGCAAACTGTTCAGTCAGATGAAAATATTTTGCATCGTTCCCTGCCCTAGTGGTGAGATGTGATTTTTTGTGCATCTGAAAACTGACTTGCAAAAATGCGCCCCACCCAAAAACAATGTTATTTATTTATTTCCAGCAGGAAGGTGCCGTTTTTCCTTATTAACTTTATTCACAATGTTTCAGGTTGAAGTCGTTTTATCTTTTAAACATCTTAAATAACTAATAAAGTGTAAACTTTAAATGACTCTGGAGCTTCCTGAGGCCCCTGGTATCTGACGCCTGCTGCCGGGTTTCCCTTTGAAAACATCAGCTGTAGTTTGTAAACGGATACAATCATCCTCTG
The DNA here is from genome assembly GCA_006937965.1 of Callopanchax toddi. Classification (NCBI taxonomy): domain Eukaryota; kingdom Metazoa; phylum Chordata; class Actinopteri; order Cyprinodontiformes; family Nothobranchiidae; genus Callopanchax; species Callopanchax toddi. The sequence continues at coordinate 1,400,799 of SSNR01000054.1, read as the reverse complement.
TGTGATTGTTAAAAGTCATTGTGTTTTACTTCCCTCTGAGTCTTTGTTCCTCCTTTTTGCTCTTAGGAGGAACAAATCAGTGTGTTTGCTGCTCAGCTGACCAGAACCCCTCTGGATGTTAAAGGTTTTAATGATATTATTTAAGATCTTTGAATTTCAGCCTGAGACAAACTTTGACTCCCTGCTGCTGCTGGACGTCACTCTGAGGTGAAATGTCTTCTCGGTCAGAAAAGGACCTTTCCTGTCCCATCTGCTTTGACATTTTTGAAGAACCTGTCGTCTTGTCCTGCAGCCACAGCTTCTGTAGAGACTGTCTACGGAGATGGTGGTATGAGAAACAAACAGACGCGTGTCCTCTGTGCAGGGAGATATCTCGGTTTAGATATCCTCCATGTAACTTAGCTTTAAAGAACCTGTGTGAGACTTTTACTCTGGAGCGGAAGCAGAAAGCTTCAGCCGACTCTGAGCCTCTCTGCAGTCTGCACGCTGAGAGACTCAAACTCTTCTGTCTGGACCATCAGCAGCCCGTTTGCCTCATCTGTCGAGAGTCAAAGTCACACGTCAACCACAGGTTCACGCCGATCAGCGAGGCTGTGGAGGACTACAGACAGGAGCTCCTGGTCGCCCTGAAACCCTTAAAGAAGAAACTCAAGCACTTCACACGAGTTCAAGGAAAATATGAGGAAACAGCAGAACACATTAAGCTCCAGGCCAAACGCACCGAGAGGCTAATCAGGGAGCAGTTTTCAAGAATTCACAAGTTTCTACAAGAGGAAGAAGAAGCCAGGATCACAGCTCTGAGGGAGGAAGAGAAGCAAAAATATAAAGAAATGAGGAAGAGGTCTGAAGCTCTGGACAGAGTGATGTCCGTCCTCTCAGACACAATCAGAGCCACCGAGGAGGAGACGAGAGACGTCTCCGTTTTAAAGAAGTACAAGGATGTAAAGAAGAGAGTCCAGCAGTACCCCCTGCTGGAAGCTCCACCACCAGCGTCAGGAGCTCTGATAGATGAAGCCAAACATCTGGGCAACCTGAGCTACAACATCTGGACCAGGATAAAGGAGACGGTCTCCTACACTCCTGTGGTTCTGGATCCAAACACGGCTCACCCAGAACTCCTCCTGTCTGGAGACCTGACCAGTGTGAGGTTTAGCCAGAGGCAGAAGCTTCCCGACAACCCAGAGAGGTTTGACCAACACCACTGTGTCCTGGGATCTGAAGGTTTCACCTCAGGGACTCACAGCTGGGACGTCGAGGTGAGAAACGATGAGAACTGGGGCGTCGGTGTGGTGAAGGAGTCGGTTCTGAGAAAGGGACAGATCCAGACCGGATACTGGGGGATTTGTCTCTTTAATGGAAACTACACGGCCGTCTCTCACCCGCTTCCAGAACAAGTTCTCCCAGTCAGGAAGCTCCACAGGATCAGAGTCCAGCTGGACTGGGACCGAGGACAGCTGTCCTTCTATGATCTGGACACCAATAAACTCATCCACACCTTCATGCACTCGTTTATGGAGAAGCTGTTTCCTTTTATTGGGACCAATAATAAAGTCCCTCTGAGGATTTCACCAGGGATCGTCTCCACAGCAGGACAGCCTGCAGCCGCGCTGTCCACTTATGTCTAAACTCTCTCTCTTTTTGCTCTTATTGCATAAAATTATTTAGGGAAAACGATGTCCTAGAATTTAAACTGCACATACAGCACACCTTAGTTTTATTTATATCAGTGTTTCATAAAAATGTTTGACCTTTTGTGATACACCTGAATAAGAGTTTTCTAAGTTTTTTGATTTATATTTAAAAATGACAACTTTTTAATTCTGTGTTTTATTAGTGGTCAACATAGTGGATCTTTATATTGATAACAAGTTTGCATCATTTGCTCAGTTACAAACAAGGTTCAATCTCCCATCAGGTCATTTTTTCAGCACATTTTTCCCACATCATATGGGAACTCGTCCTGTCCGTATCAAAGAGGCTTGGATAAAAGACACGATCTCAGGTGTTTTATGGGAGAAAGCTCTGGCTGGGATCAAAACATGTTCAGGTAATGCTAATGTGTCGAAGTTTGTTATAAAAAATAATGTTAATAAAGAAAATTGTTCCAAAATTACAACTTTTCATGCAAAAATCACCACTTGGAGGCAAAGAGCATCAACTTGAACCGATTTCAACGACTTTTATCAAATAAAATGTGTTGTTTAGTTTAACCAGGAACAGTCTGGGTGTAAATATGATCAGGAGAATCTGGATAGTTTTTCTTAACATCAAGAAAGAACAGAGAGGTTCTTGCTGCTGATCTGACTGAAGTTTATACCATGTACTTGTACTCGTTAAAGTTAACCGATACATGTCCTCGTACTGATTAAAGTTAACCGATACCATGTCCTCGTACTGATTAAAGTTAACCGATACCATGTACTAGTTAAAGTTAACCGATACCATGTACTCGTACTGGTTAAAGTTAACCAATACCATGTACTAGTTAAAGTTAACCGATACCATGTACTCGTACTGGTTAAAGTTAACCAATACCATGTACTAGTTAAAGTTAACCGATACCATGTCCTCATACTGGTTAAAGTTAACCGATACCACGTACTGGTTAAAGTTAACCGATACCATGTCCTCGTACTGGTTAAAGTTAACCGATACCATGTCCTCATACTGGTTAAAGTTAACCGATACTATGTCCTCGTACTGGTTAAAGTTAACCGATACCATGTCCTCGTACTGGTTAAAGTTAACCGATACCATGTCCTCATACTGGTTAAAGTTAACCGATACCATGTACTAGTTAAAGTTAACCGATACCATGTCCTCATACTGGTTAAAGTTAACCGATACCATGTCCTCATACTGGTTAAAGTTAACCGATACCATGTCCTCATACTGGTTAAAGTTAACCGATACCATGTCCTCATACTGGTTAAAGTTAACCGATACCATGTACTGGTTAAAGATAACCGATACCATGTTCTCGTACTGGTTAAAGTTAACCGATACCATGTCCTCGTACTGGTTAAAGTTAACCGATACCATGTCCTCGTACTGGTTAAAGTTAACTGATACCATGTCCTCGTACTGGTTAAAGTTAACCAATACCATGTACTTGTACTGGTTAAAGTCGATGCAGTAGCTCTGACTGCGGTCAGGAGGCTTCACTGACTGGTCAGTTCTGTTGTAGTTCTCTAGACTGGTGGCTAGGGGGAGCTGTTGAGCTATAGGAACAGTGTGGTTAGGAGAGGAAAACTGTGGAATAATTTCACAGAAAATGTTGATTTTTCACAAAGATTTTAGTTTTGTGATCATTTTTATTAATGTTTTATTTTTTATCTAATTCACCATCGTTTGCTGTAACAAGCAGAGAAGAAAATAAACCCGTCTTCCAATTTATTGCATTTTTTGTGTGCGGTACAAGTATCGGTGTCGGTAAGTACTCTGATCCAAGTATCATATCGGATCCCTACTTGTAACCTAATTCTGCCTCAGAAAATTAAAATTCAACCTGAGATCAATAAAAAGGGATATTTAACAGAAACCTCAGATTCTGAAAACTCCTCGTCATCACCTGGTTGGACCTCCTCCTACATCAGTGCTTGGTGTCATGGAGGAGATCAGCCTGTGGAGCTGCTGAGATGATGAGTAGCTCTGACAGCAGCCTCCAGGTCATCTGCATTGTTGGTCTGGAGTCTCCTCTTTCTCTTTACATCTCTCTGGGGTTCAGGTCCAGCCAGTCTGCTCAATCAGAGCTCAGTAACACCATGTGGTGACTGAAGCAGCTTCTGGTACCTGTCAGTGTGGGCAGGGACCAAATGAGACCAGCATCTCCATAACGCTGGTCAGCACCAGGAAGCATGAAGGTCTCTGAGTGTCCTCTAAGTGTCCTGTAGAGGCTGTGTTGACGTGGACTTCAGAGACTCAGTGGACCAACACCAGCAGAGGACATGGACCCAGATCAGCACGGACTGGAAACTTCACTCTGTGCATCCTGTTCTTCTTCTTCCTCCAGAAGATTCTCAGCGCTTCACATAAAGTCAGTTTCACCATCCAGGTCACATTTCCAGGTGAGAGTTCATCTTCACATCAGTCCTGAAACAACTCTGATTACATCATCGTTTCTATACGAGCAGAAAACAAACCGTAAAGGAAACATAAAGAAGACATGATGTTAGTGGACTGTCTGTACAGAACACAGTTTGTCCACAGTCAGACACCGGAACACTTTTTGTTCATCACTAACTTCTGTTTTACATCCAGAGACCGGAGTCTGGACCAGAGGACTTCAGAGGACTCCTAAACCTGCAGCCTCAGTCGGTCTGGAGGATAAGACTTCCTGTAAAGCTGCCATCAAATAAAATCTCTGCTTTGTCGCTAATAAAGCAGCTTTAGAAATGTCATTCTTAGTTCAGGTTGTTGTAAATTCAGTTTTTTAGTTAACAATATCAAACGAGCTTCAACCATAAAAATCAGGTAGGATTTTAAGATCTGCTCTCTGGCAGCTTCAGGCTCATCGGCAGCCATTCGTCTTCTCAGTGTTTCAGTAAAACGAGACTAGAGGTTAGGACACGTTTGATGAGGAGAAGCAGGAAGTCAGAGTCAACACAAACGTGGGTCCTACCTCAAACATCCTCTTAGAGAAGAAAAGTTCATTTTGGTGAAAATCCTCAACATTGGAGCCACTAAAAGGAAGTATTTTTACAGTGGGTGGGTCAAAGAATCTGAATCACTGAGGAAGTTTAGGGTTTCAGAAACAAAACAAAAAACACTGCATGAGGTCGTTTTGTTCAAGGGAAAAATACTTTTTAATCTACTGATCTCTGATCAGTTTGGACCATTTCATCAAAACCTTATCGGATAAAGACACCAGTAATTAAAGGCACACTATGCAGCTTTGTTTTGGCTCCCCCTAGTGTCTGTTTTAAGACACTGCTGTAAAAACGTTAGCATAGTTTCTGCTCAGAAAGCCCTAAATCTACCTGTTAAATGTCTCCTCAGCCTTCACTGCTTTCTACTGGAGCGGTTCATCACTCAGTCAAAGAAATCAGCTGTTCAAGCAGGGAGAGATGGGAAAATCAGGAATCATGAGCTAAAAACACTCCGGAGCTAGCATAACAGCTAGTTAGCCTAACCCTCGTGAGATACGTGACTTTGTGAGACTTCAGGGCACCGGACCAGAGACTCAGAAGTTACAAACGTGGTATTCTGGATCCAAGCAGCAGATGGCGCTGAGGGACCAGACTGGCTCAAGAAAAAGATTTAAAAAGATGAAAAAGTTGTAAAGTATGCCTTTAAACAATAAAACTGGTGTGTTTGATGAACATACTCAGCAGTAAACTCTTCCTGTAATTTAAGTTTTTGTCAGGATTAAAGAATTTTCCAGTTTATTTATAAAATTAATGGATAAATTAGAGGAAACGTGTAAAAATAAAACAGGATCTCGTAATAAATGAAAATGAGATCAAACAGGCCAATTTGATCTGACTAAATGAGTCTGATTGTTATGAAGAAAACTCCTGACATGTTGTTTTGGTTCTTCTGAAGTTTCTGACTCATTTCAACAATCAGATAAAAGATGAGGATGAAATGAACCAAACTCACCTAGTGAGCAGATCTGAGTCCATCAGCAGACAAACGTCTTGAAAGCATTTCTAAAAACCTTTTTAAATCTTCTTTAAACATGTTCAATAATAATAATAATAATAATCTCTACAACCTCACTTTCTAAAAGTAGCTGATGATAAAGTTAGACATTTAAATTCCTCCTGCCTGTTTAAATGTGTTGAATTGACTAAATCGTTTGAAACATCGAACACGTTTAACATCGAGTTAGCGTGATGTCACTTCAGTGTGAGCTGCTGCTCTTAGAGCTGAAGCTTTCATCAGGACTCCTCTACAGTAACAGGAAGTCAGGAGGTGTGGGCGGGAGTCCTGCAGATGCAAACTTAAAGAAACATCTTGGTTGTTAATAAAAGTGCTAAATCAGGTTTTACTGAGCAGTAACTGGTTTGTTATTTAAACAAGAAAATCTGTCGGGTAAGCACTAAATAAACCCACACAAATCACTACTCTCATACAAAATGACAGGTTGTGTGTGAGGCGTCTTTATGTTTGACCTCCACTCATCAGGTTGACTCATCTCGACTGTTCATTCACATTTTGACAGGTTTTAAACTCATTCTGCTGACTTCATCCTGTTGAATCCTTCACTGTTTGTTCACAGAGTGTAAATCTAGTCTAAACCCACCACCCCTAATCCCTCCACCAGGTGTCCTCCCCCCTCCCGCGTCTCACTTCCTGTTTATGACCCTCCACATTTAGGACACGAGCTTCTGTCCTGGTAGGAGTTGGACTAACCTTCCTGTTGATTTCTGACGGGTGGGAGATGCAGCCGTACAGGGCGAAAACGAGTCCAAATCAATTCAAAATAGAAAAAAAAGAAAAGCTCTTTGTTCTTCCCGTCTCCGTCCCTCTGGCACAGTCTGGCTGTTCAGTTCAGTTTATAAAACCCGCTGTGGTTTTCTCCTCTCTCCACCCAACGCTACATGATGATTCGCGGCTCGGGAACCGACTCGCTGATGGATTTATGAGGCAGGACGTTGGCGCCGTTCAGGTAAAGCTCGTCGTTCACGATCACGTCCTCCCCCAACACCGTCACGTTCTCCATACGCACCTGATGAGAAACAAACCCAGAAATTATGTGAACACGTCCTGCTCACGACTTCCTGTTATCCAGCTGCAGAACAACAACTCCACCAATAGTTTTCTTCTAAAAAACCTAAACTATCCTTTAATAATCTGAAGAAAGCGCAGTGACCTGAACTAACTGACAAAGTATTAACATGGTTTGTAAAGTTCACACCTAAAGCTCATGGAATGAATTTAAATTCTAACCTTTACATCTTAGTTGAGTATAAAGTTTAAGCTCTTTTATTCACATGGTGGAGGTCTCGCTGTGGTCTTTAAGGACAAACACGCCTGTAGTCTGATCAACAGTGGCTGTTTCACTACTTTTGAATGTCAGATCATCAAAGTAGGGTTACAAGAAGTATTTTACTGTGTTTTAATTTACCGACCTCCTGGAACAAGTGGCCCTTTTCTCTCTGAATTTTCAGATTTCTTATCATCCATGATTAAGCTGGAAAAGGTTTTAATTCTGGGTGACTTTAACTTTCACATTGATAACCCTGAGTGTAACACAGCAGCTGATTTCTTATCCATCACTGATTCTTTTAACTTTGTACAGCATGTATCAGGACCAACCCATAATATGGGTCACACTTTGGATCTAGTCTTCTCTCTGGGTCTAAACATCAATCAGCTACATGTTGAGGAGGTTCATGTGAGTGACCACAGCTGTGTTTTCTTTAAGATTCAGTCTAACGTTGATCCTGTCCCTCACAAACTGAGTTCATCATTAATCAGTCAGCAGCTGATGGTTTTTCTGTAATGTTTGATAGAAACTTAGTTCATGGTGAAGATGCAAACTCCTTCATCCAGTCATTTAATCAGCAGTGTTCTACTATCTTAGATAAGGTAGCTCCAGTTAAACAAACAGCGGTATCTCATAGAAGAAACAGTCCCTGGATGAACGAACATATTTATAATCTCAGAAGGACATGCCGTAAAGCTGAGAGGCTTTGGAAATCAACAAGAATAGAAATTCACCGACTGTACCTTAAGGAATTGATAACATCTTTAAATGAAATGGTTAAAAACTCCAGAGCTGTTTACTTCTCTCAACTCATTTCCTCAAATAAAAACTCCAAAGTTCTGTTTGACACGATCAATCAGATAGTTTCACCTAAAACGCCCCAAATCCCTGTGTTCTCAAGGTCTGATTGTAACAACTTCCTTTCATTCTTTGAGAACAAAATTAGAAACATCAGGTCAGGTTTCTCACCCCCATCTGCTCCCTGTTCTCCCATCCACCCTCCTCCTTCCCATACCTGGTCCTTCTTCACACCTGTTCATTTTCAG